>VMDO01008399.1:0-84280 GCA_007922755.1 Pedetes capensis
TCTACTTTTAGGATATCTATCATCTAAGCTATCAGCTATAGAGTAAATGACTGATACATAATGAGGAGCTGTACTACAATTAACCTTGCAACCAGGGATAGGAAAGAATTATTTTTCATAATTAAACTTTAACTACATATTTGATGCAATTTAAAGAAGATTATACTTCTACATTTTTTCCATTTCTGTTATTATTCCTGAAATTTTATAAGATATCCTCCCTCACCAATGATACAGGGCATTTTAAGAAATATGCTTCTTATAAATCTATTATTTGATTTATTTGTGGAGATGATTTTATACAGCTATAATCAGACATACTAAATTTTGAATTTAACAGCATTTTACTACTTTATTAATAAAAATTAAAAGTAGTCTGCTTCTTTATCATTGGCAAAAGAAACTATCCAATTAAATAAGAATTACATTATCATAGGAATAATATTTCAGTTTGAGATATACTTTAAATGGTGGCACGTGTCTGGCACAATAGCTAAGCACTCAGAATGCTATTGCTTTTAAAATGATGGGTCATTTTGATGTAATTCTAAAACCCAGAAAGCAAATAGTACTCACACAACACTGCAGATTGCAGATATTCAACATTTCTCAAGGAAAAAAATCCCAGAATAATTTTAATTAAAATTCCCTTTGAAAATTAAACCTCTTTTCCTTAACCAAATGAGTTATAATACTTAACTGCTTCATGTAATAATATATTTAACTTGGACTGTTCACTAACAAAGAAAGTATTGCCTTAATATGTGATCTCAACTCAATAAAGTATTGCAAGCAAAATATTTTGGAACAATTTGTTATTTTCAAATTTTGTCTTGAGACAAAATTGTCATCTTAATCCTATCCAAGGTAAGCAAAATTTAGAGGTGTCAATTTTAATTGGACACTTTTTCTGAACCTTTTTATACTATAATGTCTGTATATAAATATGGAACATATATAATTTGAATTTCTTTGACAGATTATAGTGACATAAATTGCATTTAAAATACTTCTTTGAATTAGTGTTCCATATAATTATACAACAGAAAGCACATAAATACATCTGAGTAAAAAACACAAGAAAGAATGTTGGTAAGGATAATGTTAGTAAGAATTTTTTTAAAAATAAAATTTCTAAGAAATGTCAAGTGTCAAAAGAAAAAGTGTTAATGATAAAATAATTTTGTTATTCTGGAATAGGTATTGTTGAGGCCAAAAATCATGAAATACGTTATACTTTGAGGTATTTGAAGATTGAACCCAAGGCTTCGCATGTGCTTTGCAAGTGCTCTACCACTGAGCTGGCACCTCTGGTCTATTTTTTATTTTCTATCTTGAGACAGGATTTCATTAAGTAATCCAGGCTACCTCTGGCCTTGAATCTGAGATCCTCCTGTCTCTGTCTCCAGAATTGCTGGGATTACATTTTAAATGTGAGCCACTACATCCGATAAAAATTTCTTTTTAAAGACCAGTTCTTAACGCACTTCAACAACTTAGGTCTGTTGCAGAAAATCTGACCTTTCATACAGCTTGAATATTATTCCATATTGGGCTTACTTTAGTTTTATTATTTGTTAAAGCATTTCTGTTAAATAAAATCTTTGAGAAATAGCACTGACAGATTTTTAAATAGATGTTATTTTTTATTTTCCACTTAAAAATGGAAATGAGTCCCGGATGCAGTGGCGCATGTCTATAACCCCAGGGACTCAGGAGGCAGAGGCAGGAGGATTGCAAGTTTGAGACCAGAGGCAGTCTGCGTAATTTAGTGAGAAGCTGTCTCAAAAAAAGTAAAAAAATGGGCTGAGGGTGCAGCTCAGTGGTACAACACTTGCAAAGCATGGAAGTGTGAGGTCCTGGGTTCAACCCCTGGTACTGCAGAGAAGAAAAAAAAAAGAAAGAAATGGAAATGAAAATAAAAACTTTATTTTAAAATTTGTTAGGTATATTCACTAATTAGACATTTTTATTTTCAGAAATAAACAGATTATCTTTTGTTTGTAAAAATTTACTCATATCATTTAACTAACTTGTTCCTTAAAATAAATACCCTAAAGTAATTTTCCTTGCTCTTCATGGTTAGTTATATACTGTACAACAAATATTTATAATTCATTACTTTATTATGTCCCCTCAATGCTAAGCACCATTTTATATTAAAATATTTGAAGATATTACTTTTGAGGCATATAATCTTAAGGGTTCCAAACACAAAAAAAGAGATGTAGATAAACTCCAAGGGTAAGATGCATTAATAATTCTGTAGCTGCTTCAATTTGCCTATCTCTTTTGATCATTACTAGCTGCTTTGTTAATAGTGACAATGGTTGTTTTTCATTGCCATTGGTGACTTTGGTGATGGAATTGAGTTTGGTCCCAATAGCTTATTTTATTCATTCTATAGCTCATACTGTATATCCAGCATTTGCAGGATTCTGTGCTAGATGACTGAGACACAGCTAGGAACAAGACATTTTTTTTCTCATGGAGTATATCCTAAGTGGAGAGAAAAAGATGTAAATACAAAATTAAAAGTTTTAAAGAAGTGTAAAGTGTGATAAAAGCATAAAATGATAAGAACCAAATGAATCTACTAGTCAGAGAAGGTTTCCCTTAGGAAAAAATGTTTAGTTACACCTAAGAGAGAAGTTAGCTTATTAGAGTAGGAAAGGGAATACTGGCAGAAGAAAGAGAAGTTGGGCTTCACGTGGCCATGAGAGATCATGTGGTTATTCCATGTTTCATAATAATGGTAAACACAGTACTAGAGAACTGACAAATATAGAAAATAATAAGGTAAGAGAACAGGCAGATCCCTGTGTTGTGGGAACTTAACATGTCATAGTAGGCATAATAGAATTTATCCTAAGGAAAATGGTAAACAGAATTAATAATAATAAAGGGATTCTTTGAAAGTTCATTTTTACTGAATTGTCCAGAATGGACTAGGTAAATGTGGGTGTATGACAGCAATTCAATTAGGTAAGCCATTTACATGGAGATTACAATCAGATTGATCTGTTTTATTTGACTAAATAAAGGAATATCAACAGTCACTTTGACTAAGAGAGAAGCATCATGAGACAAGATAAAGTAATGGACTTGAGAGACTCTTATATAATGGTTAATGTTATATATCAAGTTGACCACAGTAAGGATGCCCAGATGGTTAACAAAGTATTATTTCTTGGTATGTCTGTGAAGGTGTTCCCAGCAGAGGTTAGCATTTGAATCAGCATACAGAGTAAAGGACATCTGCTTCAATCTTTTAGGCATTAGAGTGAGTCCCTAGTTCTTGAGCCTTCAAACTCTGTAAGATATAATAATATTCCTCTCAATTTGTTCTTGGGCTCCAGGTATTGACTGAATAACACCATTGGATTTCCTTGTTTTCCAGATTGCATGCAGGAGATGATGGGACATCTCAGTTTCCATAATCTCATAAACCAATTACTATTTTATATATACATTTATACATTGCTGTTGTTGTGCCATTGAGTTGGAGCCAATTCACAGAAACCCGATGTGCCACAGATCCCAACAGATCTTTTTGTTTTGAGCCCAATATTACTTTGAGCCACTATGTTTCTTCTCATTTTCAGTCATGCTGCATCAACAAAAGGAGATCTCAGGCCTTTTACTCTATTCTCGTCATTAAGATTGACTCTATATTGAGAAAGCAACTCTTCCCCAGTCGCCTTTTGAATGTCTTCCAACCTATGGGTCTCATTTTCAGGCACTATATTTGACCGTGCTTCTCTGCTATTCACAGGGTTTTCAATGGCAAATTGTTTGGGGAGTTTCCTGGTCCTTCTCCTTAGTTTATCTTCATCTGGAAGCTCAACTGAAACCTATACACCATGGGTGGCCCTGCTGGTATCTGAAGTGCTGGCATAGCTTTCAGCATCATAGCAACATGCAAAACTCCACAGCAAAACAAGATGACAGACATGTGTGGCACATTTATATATATACACATGTATGTCTATAAGTATGCATATATATGCACATGTATTTATGGATATTATATATACACATGCACACACATATACACATAGATATAGATGTACATATATATGTAAATGATTTGCTATGTTACTTTGGAGAACCCTGAGTATTGTAATGTAATTTATGAAATAGATCAAATAGAATTGAGTATTGATTGAATGGCATGGAGAAATAAGTAGGAGCCAAATATCCACTTCTAATTTTCTAATGGGAGAAAGACTTGGCAGTCCACTCCCAAAACACAATCCACCATTGAAAACCCTATGAATAGTAGAGAAGCACTAACAATAGTGTTTCACCTATTGTATATAGGGTCGTTATAACTTGGAAACAGACTCAAGAGCACCTAACTACAACAAGAATATGTTTTTAATAGAAATAGGTCCTTCATTTATAGAGAAAAAGATGTGTAGAGATGAGATCCATCAAAAGCAAAAAATAGTTTTGGGTGGTATATATCTACTAAATTAAAATTTATTATTAACCATCCAAATGACAATATTAACCATATAATGACAATACAAATCTGAAGTTTCTGAGTAAATCATGAACTATTTAGTAGGTAAGCCAGAAGTCAATTTTGCCAACAACAACAACAACAAAAAAGATAATAGGAGAGATTATTTCGTGAGTTATTTTGTGAGCATTCTCTGTTGTTGATGTATGGAATTATATTGTTGTTGTTGTTAGGTGCCATTGAGTTGATATTCAACTCATAACAACCCTTGCACAACACATGAAACACTATTGTCAGTGTTTCGCTGGTATTCATAGGATTTTTCAATGGCAGATTGATTTTTGGGACTGGGTTGCCCAGTCCTTCTCCCAAGCCTACAGTATCTGGTGTTCCCAGGCTGTCTCCCACCCAAGTACTAACCAAGCCCAACCCTACTTAGTTTCTGAGATCTGAAGGGATCGGAGGCCACAGTACTATGGCTGCAGGCACAGAATTATATTAATAAGCTAATAAAAGGTTTTTACTGAAACTGGTCTCTCTAATTAAGGAACTAAGAGTACATTACAGTTTATTTTTCAGTCACAGAAGCAAAGGCCAGAATGAAGTAAGCTGAGGAGTGAATACTGATGATGAAGCGAAGACATTGCTGATAGCTAAAAAGGAACATGGAATCCTATTGGATATTTGCTTTCACTTTTGTTTCTGGCATTATTACATTAGATTAAGTTTTGTTTTAAGTTGTCAGAAATCCAGAATTACTTAAATAGGAATAAAATGAGAGAGAATTGAAATTGAGAAAACTGGAGATTGGGGTATTCAAAGCAGCATTTTTCCTGAATAACTAGAATGGGCACATACAAGCCTGATCAGTTTGAGAAGCTGATGTGAAAGTGTTCCTATCAAATGACTTCCATCTTTTTTTTTCCTGACAAATTGAAGGCAAAGGTATATTTTGAGAGTGAGAAGATATGCAGGAAGTTTTGAGGGAAATAGGAATTACTTAATGTAGCCAATTTGGAAATTCAGTGTGTGTGTGTGTGTGTGTGTGTGTGTGTGTGTGTGTGTCTGTGTGTCTGTGTGTCTGTGTCTGTGTGTCTGTGTGTATCTGTGAAGTAATAAAATACTATTATTGCAGTGCTATATTTAAGTTTGAGGAGGAGACTAGTTTATAAAGTTATATTGCTCTAAATCTTCCTAGATATGTGATTTTTTAAAGCTGTGCTTAAGAATAACACGGGTTACCACACTCATCAGTGTGTTAGAGATGTCCTTGCCCCCAAATCCTGTGCAATGGTATATAGATTTTGCCTAGGACAGGAATGATAAATTTTCCATAATTATATCCAAGAAGATTGCCTTTGTTTGGAAAAAGAACATGGAGAATTCTACACTTTAGGGTGTTGCCAAAATTATACTTAGATACATTTAGGTGCAAAGCAATGAAGTCAAAACTCACAGCTACCAATCAAAATGACAGGAAGCTCCTTCCTTATCTCTTAGAAAATCCTGGGTGCAGGAAGGCTTTGTGCATACACTAGGCAATATCTACACAGGAATAATAAAAACAGAACATGGAATAGATTCATGATACACACAGATCCATTATCACAGAGCAGAATGTTCAATGGCAAGAAGGACATAATAATTTCTGGTGAAATATTGGCTAAGCCATGAGCTACTTTGATCAAATGGCAACATCTAGAAATTTCAAGATTAAAACTAAATTGCACTGATCTTCCTCTTCTTCTCCTCTTTTTCTCCTCCTCCTCTTCTCATCTTCCTCATTCTTCTCCTTCTTCTTCTTCCTCCCTTACTCCTCCACCTCCTCCTCCTTCTTCTTTTTCTTCCTTTTCTCTTCTTCCTCAGACAGGATATCACTCTGTAGGCAAGACTGGCTTCAGGTTCATGGTTCTCTTTCCTCTGCCCACTGAGTCCTGCAATTATAGGAATGTACCACCCTGTCCACTTTTAACAAATAAACAATTTACGCTAATTAACATAAGAAAGCTAAGTGGCAAGGGTAAACATTAAAAAAAGAAAAAAATCTGAATTGGGGCACCTGAGGTTACACAGAACAGAAGGAATAACTTCATATAGTTAATGCAGCCAAGTTAGTAAACAAATAAATGATGAAGCAAACAATAGCCACCTGCTGTTGGTGAGAAGGGGGAGCGCATCAATATCCATTATGTTATTTTAAATATTATAGTCCAATAATCTTATAAAACATTGGAAGGCATGCAAAGAAATGGGAAAATATGACATATGCAGGTAGAAAGAAGTTAATCAATAATAACTATTTTTGAAGGATCCCAGATATTGAATATAGCAAACAAAGAACTTAATTTCTGTCTTTGGAATAGGAATGTCTACTCTATGTCTGCCCCACTACTTTATTATGGAAGCACAAGACCTGTATAACATCACAGGTTCATAGAAGAATTGGCTATCTCACATCCTACCCTTCCTTGAGTTAGATGATATTTACATAAGATTTTGGTATTTAGCCTTTAGAGTTGATATTGGAATGAGTTAAGGTCATTGAGTGTGTTGGAATACAGTATTTGATCCATGTGACATGAACATGAATTTTGGAGGGTGATAAAATGCTATGGGCTGAAATGAGACTAAATTTGGAGATAAATATTTAAGAAGTAATTAAAGTTAATAAGGACATAAAGATGGGTCTCAAATCTGATAGAACCGGTGTTGTTATAAATTGGGGAACCCTTTCCCCATGCTTACTCAGAAGACATTAGCAAGGAAGAAATCAAACCCTTTTGGAAATTTGATCTCAGATTTTCCAACCACCAAAAGTATAAGGAAATAATTTTTGTTTGTTTAATTCAAACATTCCATTATATTTTTGTGAAAGCCCATGCATACTAATGTAGTTCTTCAGACTAAAATAAGTTATAAGCTCCCTGACAAAGTGACTTTTATTTGGGGTACTGGGGGTTGAATCCAGGGCCTCACACTTGCATGCTCTGCAAGTGCTGGACCACTGAGATGCACCCTTAGCCCATT
This sequence comes from Pedetes capensis, assembly GCA_007922755.1. Taxonomy (NCBI): domain Eukaryota; kingdom Metazoa; phylum Chordata; class Mammalia; order Rodentia; family Pedetidae; genus Pedetes; species Pedetes capensis. The sequence continues at coordinate 7,496 of VMDO01008399.1, forward strand.
TTTTTTACTTTTTGAGACAGGGTCTCACTAAGTTATGCAGACTGCCTCTGGTCTTGAACTTGTGATATGCCTGCCTCCGCCTCCCCAGCCACTGCTGTTATAAGTGTGAGCCACCGCACCCGGCCCTGACAAAGTGACTTTATAGGCAATTATAAAATACAGTATAATTGCATATTTCATCACTTAAATAATATTAGAATGAGTTGCATAAAACAATATGAATAGCTGTCCTGAGGTTTCAAACATAGAAATGTAATATATTTGATGACATTAGCATAAAGAGGTGGGCAGAACAAAACTATGTTGGAGTAATGAGGTGACATGAGACAGTGAGTCAAATTCACAGGAACAAGTGAAGATAATCATAAAAGGTAAATAAAAGAATAATAGAGAAAACTCTACAATTACATACTGTCTTTCCCTCCCTCAGATTCTTTAAAAATCACAGATTAAAGTATTCACTGTAAGGAAATATGGTAGGTGTATAACATTACAATTTAATATGTAAACAATAAAGTCATTAGATGTGAAAACACAATCCATGTCACAGGAGAAAATGTTATCATATAAAATCTGAGAAAGGAATTATATCTAAGTTGTACAAAGATCTCTTACTACTCAATAATATCTATTAAAGTGTTTTGACTAGTGTAATTAAAATTGTTCAGTGTAGCCAAAAAGTGTAGGAAAATGCCTATCTTCTGAGAAACAGATTAATTCTGGTGTGTTTAAGCAGCAGAATTTTATTCAGCCATAAAAAAGTGAAATCTTGATATTTCTCTAATATTTACAACCCTGGAGATCATGTGAAATGAAAGAATACAGACACAAAAGAGCACATATTGCATGATTTCATTCAGGTGAAATATCCAGAAAAAGGAGACCTTTACAGATGGAAAATAGTTTAGGAATTATGTAGAGCTGGGAAGGGTGAAGAGAATGGAGTGTGACTATATGTATGTATGGATGGGTTTGTTTGGGAAAAATAAAAATGTTCTAAATTATGTTGTGATGGTGGCATAACTCTGAATATACTAAAATTAGAATTATACACTTTCAGTGGGAAATTTTGATATGTGGATTACTGCTCAAAGATATCTTTAAAATGTAATAAGAATATAGACATAGAAACAAAAGAGGAGGAAAAAGATGAGGCAGGAATTTAGGAGTGTTCAGTAGACTGTTGTTGTTGTTGTTGTTGTTGTTAGGTGCCATCGAGTCGGTATCTGACTCATAGCAACCCTCTGTACAACAGGGGAAACACTATTGTCAGTGCTTCTCTGCTGCTCATAGGGTTTTCAATGGCAGATTGATTTTTGGGAGGGGGTTGCCAGGTCCTTCTCCCACACCTACAGCTTCTGGTGTTCCCAGGCGGTCTCCCATCCAGGTACTAACCAGGCCCGACCCTGCTTAGCTTCCAAGATCTGACGGGATCGGATGCCACAGGGCTACAGCTGCAGGCCACGTTCAGTAGACTAGACCCTGACATATGTCAAGTGAATTACTTTATGTTGATTCTCTTCCCTAAAAATTAGGTCAGTAGAGTATATTTCAGGTTGTTTTCTTTAATTTGTTTTCTTTAAGACTGAAAGATGTTGTCTGTGAAGCACTTCACTCTGTCTCTGATATATGTAACTGAAAAGTGTTTTCTTTGGAATCACAGAGCAACCTATCAAAAGATTGACTCAGCGGTTGAATTTTTCATGTTGGCAACAGGGATAGTCATCTGCCTAACTGAACTGTTATGAGATTAATGGGGTAACTAAGTCCAGCATCAAGTTCATTTTAAACTAAGCTAAATACATAGTAGTATGCCTAACATGTTATCCAAGAATGATAGTCATATTTATTAAGAGATTTTTAGACACAGATGCCTGTGATAAATATTTCATATGGGATCATCACACAGCTTTATAGACAGAATGCTATTGTTGTCATAATTCGTGTTGCTGAAGAAAACAAACATCAAAAAAGCAAATACAAAAATCACCAACCTTTACAAGTCATGTGAGTAATCATGGCCAAGGTGAATATGAGGAGACAAAAGACCAAATGAAGAATTCTCATTTTATAAAGCATCTGTAATTCATACCCAGTTTTTATCTGAAAAGATTTTTAATCATATATCGAAGTAAACCAGGACTTAAATACAATATTATTTCATATCCCTACTTCACCTACTGGGCACACTAGTTTTCAAGCTTCAATGCCTTCTCTATCTAACCAAGAACAATGCTAAGAATACTGACTATATATTATGGTGGTCATGAAATGTTAATGAAGTAATATATGTCATTATGTTGTGTCTGACAAGTTACCATCCTAAACTGACAGAAGTAGTAGTCATTGTAGTAGTTCCTGTTTTGTCATCATATGGTAATGGTAGTATACTCATTTAAAATAAGTTTTTTGTTGTTATTTTGTTTTGTTCTACTTTGTGGTACTTGGGGATTGAACTGAGTGCCTTGCACATACTTTACAAGTGCACCCCCACTGTACTGCACCCCAAGTCTATTTTTTATTTTTTATTTTGAGTCAGGGTTTCATTAAATTATACAAGATACTTCTAGATTTGAATTCACCATCCTCCTGCCTCAGGTTTCAGAATCACTGGGATTAGAGTCATGTGCCATCATGTGTAGTTTAAGTAAGTTTTAAAATAAACACCAAAACACAAAATCCATTCAGAGATGAAGAAGAGAAAATCCAATAATATATGTAGTTTAAGTTCTGAAATCCCTTGCAACAGCATCAATGAGAAAGGGAGAGAGAGAGAGAGAGAGAGAGAGAGAGAGAGAGAGAGAGGAGAAAAGGGAGAGAGAGACAGAGAGGATGCACTTTAATGGTTTTTAAAAAGATACAGGATTCTTATAAAAACATCCTATAGTAATCTTTAATACAAATTTCAAAAATGTTAAAACATGGCTTACTGAAAGCATGTCTGTGAGCACTAACTACTAAGGTTTGGGGGTATAATTTTCTGGGCATGAAAGGAAGAGTTCCTTTTACTGAATTCTTGAATATCAGAAATGATGCCATAGTAATGCATGCATTATCTCTAATACTGATGACAGCCTTCAAGGCAGGGTTATTGTTCACTTTTATTATAGTCCATAGGTGGGAGAAATATCATATACCCTCTACATTAAATCCAGAATCTTAGACTTGACACATGAATTAACTATATATGAATTATCAATATGTTCCTTCGCCTTATTCAAGTTACTGGTGATTTTAGTCAGGCTTTGAAAAGAAGAACAGAAGAACATAAAGGTTCTATCTATGGTGAGGATTTAAGTTTTAGATACTGTCCTTTAATCAAATGGAGACCATACAGCTTCTGGTTCACTTTACTTTTACTCAAAATTTATGTTGCATTTGATAATATTGACTATAATTTCTGTTACAGAAATAATATTCAAAAAGCTGCATTTAATAAAATCAGGTATATTCTTCTTTTTTAAACAAAGCAATTATTTATATTTTTGCATTTTCAAATGTCTTCCCCCTACACACACATGCACACACACACACAGACGCACACACGTGCACGCACGCACACACACACACACACACACACACACACACACACACACACTGATGAAGCCATACTGTAGCTTCCTGGACTATGAGAAAATTCAAATATACAAGTAATAGTAGTCAACTAGAGAGTTAATTAACCAAAATATCATTATCATACATTTCTCTTCCTGCACTTCTGGTAAATATATTAAGCAAGTTTTTGTTTTGATTACACAGGGCAGACTTCTTTTTCCACCTCTGGTCTCCTAACTTCCACACCATTCTCTTTATACTATTGAGGTTTATTGGTCTTTTTCCAAAGTTATGAACTTGTGCAAATTGGGAGGTAGAAACCCATCATGATTTAATTTCCCAGAGTCAATAATCAACAAATAATTATTATTATAGAGACAATTTTATTATTAAATTAAGATTCAGTGCTTTTCAATGTTCAGAAAGACAAAAATATGGGACCATGTATCATGTAGAACTCTCTTCAATGTATAATCTTAAAATGTTGATTTCATGGAATTAGTGAATAGAATGATGGTCACTGGAGGCTGGAGAGGTTGAGGTGAATGAAATTTGGGGATTTGGTCAAAGAACCCAGAATTAGAGTTAGCCATATGATCTATTGTACAGCATGATGCCTGTAATTCATGACAATATACTGCACTCCTGAGTAATTCTGAGAGTGGATGTTACATGTTCTAGGCACACACACACACACACACACACACACACACACACACACACACAAATGTAACTACTAAAAAGATGGGCTGTGGTTTAGCTCAGTTGGTAGAGTGCCACATTGCACTCTCTGAGGAACTGGATTTGATCCCCAGCACCACCAAAATTGGAGAAAGACATGGAAATCTACTCTGGAAGCAATCTCAAAGAAATCAGTCATTGAAAACCCTATGTGAGTTGCTATGAGTTGGAATGGACTCGATGGTACCCAAGGATAACTAAGGTGATGGATACAGGAGAAGGACATGACAATGTAGTCTTGAAACAATCAGTCATTGAAAATCCTATGAGGGTTGTTATGAGTCAGATCTGACTCAATGGCACCTAACAACAAACAGCAAAGGCAATGGTTATATTAATCAGTTAGATTGAACCATCCCTTAATGTAAATATACTTCAAAACATCATATGATACACAAAATTGCATGCAATATCATCTGCCAATTAAACAAAAAGGAAAGAAAAAATAAAAATAAACAAAGGAAAGAAAAAAGTAATTGAGAGGTAGCTAAGCTAACAATTTTATTTGGGTCCTCAGAGATATTAACTCCCAAATACAATGCCAGGCATTCACAGTCAATGTGCTTTTCTTCCAGAATTCCCTGACTTTGTAATTGCTAATTCTCATTTATGGTAAAGTTTTCTCCCTCTACCAATGGATGATACTTTTATTCCAGGAAGATTCATTAACCAACTCTGGTTATACCTCATGAAAAACTTGAACTTTGTTCTATTGAACTTACCCAGAGATGGAATAAGGCTGCATTTAGTAGTGGTAGGCCAAAACCATTTCTGTACTAATGGTTTAGTACAAGCTACAGAGTAGGAACTTGACCAAAGTTTCCAATCATGGCCTCTTCCGTCTCAAAATTTCTAATTTTTAGATTTCTCTCTTAATCTAGGAAAATCAAGCCAACCTTTGCCAGATAGGACTCAACTGTAGGAGATTCAGAGGGCTTCCTCAAATTCTTCTGGTTTCCCAATACCTTTACACCTCTCTGTTATGATTTATATTTTATTTATGGATCCTACTCTTCCAAACTGTTTTTCCTAATATTAACTAAGGAAAAAGGGAAGCTCTAATGCTCCTATCTCTTGGATGATATCTTGATTTATTCTATGTATAAAACTGTACATTAATTTTAAAGAAATTTTAGCTTGATGGTAGCAGATAAAATTAAATGTAGAAAATAAAATTAAAGTAAAAATTAAAATGAGGTGCCTTTTTCAAAAATGAAGAACTTAAAACAATGATAATAAACATTAAACTGAGCACACAGCCCTGTGAACTTGCACAGGCTACAGGCCTATGCAGAAAGGTTGGGGTTCATAAAGGTAAAGCCTGAAATCGGGAATCATATTGAAATGATTTAATGGGAAGACTGTCCTCAGAAAGGGTATTAAATAAAACAGTAAGAAGTATGGAGGAAAGCCAAGCAGAAATGTGGTCTAAGTTCTATCTGATCTCAAAGAGAAAACTCTGGATCACATTATTTTCATTGAGAGTTAGATAAACCTTCTGGGAAAAGGATCATATTTTTCTAGGCTTTTCTATCTGATTATGGATAATTCTATACAGAATTTCAGCTGCTGTGATAGAATAAAAAAGGTGCTTATAGAGATGGGTTTGAGGAAACATTTTCCTCTATTGTCCCTCTCTCTGATTCTGTGATACAAGTCTCCTAGAACAGGATCTATGCCAAAGTAATGCAATTGTATAGTAAAGAATGGAAAAGGTTTGCAATGTATGGATCCTCATCCTGTAGGAATACTCTACATTTTAAAATTCTCCATTTTTGAGCAAGGAAGCCCTTATTTTAACTTTATACTTGATCTACTACTGTCAACTGAAAGTTCTTGAAATTTACTGTACAATCTTTTAAATGGAATAAATCAAGATATTAGCTGAGAGATAGTAGTATTAGAGGTTCTTTTTTTACTTGGTTAATAATAGGAAAAATAGTATGGAAGAAACAATATCGATAAAAAGAACACATGAATCACAACAGAGGGATATAAAGTAGCTACTGGGGACCAGAAGAATCTGGGGAAATGCTATGAATTTACAATACACAAATTATTTCTTACAGAGTAGTTTTAAAAATAGCATATCTCATGCCTTTCTGTTTCTGTTTTTTTTTTTTTTCTTCCTTACTGGGAATTATATCTAAAACTCAAATGACTTAAGCTCTTCAATAAATTAATAAAGTTGAAATGGACTTTTTTCTATCATACAACATCGCAATATATAAGATAGCTTTATAATTTCTATACTTCTCTATCAAAGCAAATTTCATCACAGTTTACTTGTGTTCCTGAAATCATAAATGGCTTCTGAGAGTTTGCCTCATCTCAGCACATCACTTTCTTTACAGGGTTATAGTCCTGTTTCAAGGTGAATTGTCTCTAATTCAAGAAGAAGCCTTTTAAACAGCCTCTGTTGCAGTTATATGCTATAAAAGATCCTTTGAAATTTCAGAAGGACACATCACGTAAAGTGGGTATTCAATCCATCAAAGTGCAAGGAATGTGGCACTCTTTACCTTTTAAACATAAAACTTACTTTTTGTTTGTAGTCCCAACTCCACTGAGCCTCTACAAATTAATTTCAGGTAAGTCAAGGTAATTTCTTACAAACCAAATTTCCTTTAACAACTTTCCACAGACCAAGGGGAACAGGCAAAATACCTTTGGTTAAATTGTGTCTACTGTGTTAACCAATGAGATGCCCTGGTTTTATTCTAGCCTCAGTTGTTGTTGTTGTTGTTAGGTGTCATCGAGTCGGTATCCGACTCATAGCGACCCTCATAGGGTTTTCAATGGCTGACTGTTTCAGGATTGCCTTGGGAGTGGATTGCCAGGTCCTTCTCCCATTTTTGCGGTGCTGGGAATCGAACTCAGGACCTCAGAGACTGCAGTGCAGCGCTCTACCCACTGAGTTAATCCCAGCCCCCTAGTCTCAGTAGCCTATTTAAAAAATGACCAGTGCGCTACCCACTCCTCCCCAAACATAAGGCCTCATTTTGCTAACTTCCAAAGAAGATATACTCAGCTACATTTTTCCCAAACTCTATATTTTACCAGACATTTCCATAACAAATTCCTTTGCCTGCCCACCCCATCAATTTCATTTTTCAAAATATAGATGCTCTATCTACCAACTTCTTTATCCACCTCTGGATTCCTAATTCCTACTCATCCTTTCACTCTTGATCTGTCCTGGTTCTTTTCCAAAGTTATGAACTTGAGCACAGTAAAAGACAGATGATGATTTAATTTCCCAAAGTCAGTAATCAAAAAAATAACTATTATTATTATTATTAGTTGTTGTTGTTGTTGTTGTTAGGTGCTGTCGAGTTGGTATCTGACTCATAGTGACCCTCATAGGGTTTTCAATGGCTGATTGTTTCAGGATTGCCTTGGGAGTGGATTGCCAGACCCTTCTCCCATTTTTACAGTGCTGGGAATTGAACTCGGGTCCTCAGAGACTGCAGCGCAGCGCTCTACCAACTGAGCTAAATCCCAGTCCAACTATTATTAGAGGCAATATTTATTATTAAATTAAGAGTCAATGTATAAATGCCACATAATCTTGTCATTTAGAATGTCAATTCTGAGATGTATTCCACAAGGTTCCTCAGAGGGTTTCTCCTCCAGGTACCAAGATCTAAAACCAAATCAAAAGTGATATCCTTAGCCAGGTACTGTGGCCCACACCTGTAAACCCAGTGACTTGGGAATCTCAGGCAGAAGGATCTCAAGTTCGAGGCTGGAGGCACCATTGTAATTTAGCAAGCTCCTGTCTCAAAAAAAAAAAAAAAAAAAAAAACAGTAGGTTGCGGGTATGGCCAAATGCAGTTTAGTAGCAACTATGTGAGAAACTTGGATTTAACCCCAAGTACCACAAAGAAAATGACATCCTTTATTGCTTTGCATGTTTACCCTCACTCATTCATCCCCCTATTCCACTCAAACTTCATTGGATCTCTTTCCAAAGAAGCTGCTCTTGCACAAGTTCATATCTCAGGCCTTATATCAGGATAACCCCAATAATGACAGCTTCTACTAGCAGTGACACTATAGAAAACAGCTCCTGTGAATAGAATACCTAACTTGACAAAGTTTCTAGTCCTGAGGACTAGGCAGAGGAATGAGATCTGGAAAGCTGGGCTGGACCATGTGAGTTATCTACCCTGGATTCTTACCAACTATGTCACAGAAGGCTGTGCATTGCTAGAGTCCATCTGAACACTATCTGTACCAGATACCTTGAGAAATTATAGGGTATCTCCTCAAATTCACCCAAATGCCTTCTTAAAACCTCCAAAATTTACTTAGGTCAATAGCATACTTTAAGCAGGGAATTATGATCTTTAGTATTAGAGAAAATATGGTATTAACTAAATTGATTACAGAATATGTAATAGTAAAAATGAAGATAATTTGACTAGCGAAAGACCAAAGGATATAGGATCATGGTGAGAAAAATATATAATGAGGTATATTACTAATGTAAAAGCATTATTTGACAACTTATTATTTTTAAAATCCCATGCAACAACACTTGGAAATGAACCTAAAAATTATATTCTTAGAGTGATAGGATGACTTCTTGAAGTTTGTATATGATTATGGCTGCAGCTTCATGGGCAGTTTCTGTGCATGTTGGTTATATTTTACTTCAATTACGTCTATAACTTTCACTTTTCTTGTTTGTACTTCTGTGTTTTCATCTGAAGTCATGAGACCAGACATAAACCAGGTAAAAGGAAGTCTCAAAGGATCACTGATTTTCCACCTCCATGTAGGGAAATGTGATCAGTAGATGAGTACTCTTACATTCTATTCTTCAAAGAGGTAGTCCTGAGGCACTTTATGAAGTTTGTCAGACAATCCTAAATTGTACTAAACCCCAGTGTTCACCAATTGACAAGTTCAAGAACCTACATTTTCCAAACTTTGCTTTACTTCAATTTTTACTTGCTTCTTTGAGAGATTATGGTTCAAAAATATATCTGCATACAGAGTCTTGAATGAGGCTCTGCTTTGGCAAAAATTAAGTGTCTCCTAAACAAAATACACCTTTATGTGAGCAATGTTCACACACACAAACACACACAGTTATCTACAATAAATCTTTTCTAACCTTTAAAATTATTTGATTATGATGGGTGCAGTGGTGCACACCTGTAATCCCATCTATTCAGGAGGCTGTAGCAGGAGAATCATGAGTTCAAGGGCAGACACAGCCTGCAAACTTTAGTGAAACCTTGACTCAAAATAAAAAATAGTGGGCTGCGGTTGCATCTCAGTGGTAGATCACTTGCAGACTTTATGCAAAGCCCTGGTTTCAACCCCTAATTACTACTAAATGAATAAACAAACAAACAAAACAGATTTGCCAAACAGAATAAAAATTGTGGTCAAGGGAAGAGTGATTTTGAAGGAATAACAACCAAACTGCTAAATGTAGATTAGTGATCTCATTGTAGTGCTATAAAGTTCTGAAGCTAGGTTATGGCAATGATTGTGCACTGTGATAAATTACTAGAAATTATTGAATTATACAATATAAGTGGAAGAATTTTATGGAATTTAGATAATATTTGAGTAAAGTAGATAAAAATATCCATAAGAAGGAGAAAAAAAAACTTTCAAGTGTAGTGTCAGAACAGAAGTTCTCATACCTTCTACCGAGGATCCTTGTAATATTAAAGTTGTTGTTGTTGTTAGGTGCCTTCATCTAGTTAGGTCTGACTCATAGTGACTCTCATGAGGTTCCCAATGGCTGGAAATTCCTTAAACTGGGATTAAAAGACCTCAGTAATCATCAGACATATTCTTTTCCCAAGGCCTAATGTAATTAAAGTTTGGCAGACATTTGTCATAGTCTCTCGCATTTGACTTGAGGGCAAAAAATATAAAGAAAATCATCTCTATTTTGCTTTAAGCAAGAAGGTCCACTATAGTGGAGAAACTCAACTAAAGGCAAACAGCAGCACTCTCCCTCTCTCCCTCTGAGTTGTGGGATCCCACTGGGGGCAACTCTATGTTCCCAGATTCAGATAGAAGGCTGAGTAGAGAAGCAATTTTGGGAACTAAAAACAAAGACAAAAGCAAAAACAAACAAACAAACAAAAAGCCTTTGCAAGAAGATTAAACTGTTCTGAAATTTCTATCTCATCATTACTAAAAGCATCAAATGGACTGGATTCAGAAAGAAAAGTCATCCCATATATCATATGAGTACAATAAGTTCACCTACATTAGAATTTTTATTGTATATTGGATTTAATATATTTGGTTTGTAATTGCACAATGGTTAGAAATAAGAGAATACTAATCAAAATGAATTTTCCACTTTAGGGTACATACCTCCCATGACATCAAAGTTATTTCATTACGTAATTTAAGTTGGTAAACTTACATGAATACCATTACAAAACTATGGGATAATTAGTATTACTTGCTGTATCTAACTCAACTCAAAAGTCTTAGTGATTTTTATAGTAAAAGTTTATTTTTCAATCATGCAATATTAAGGTTAATGTATTACTGGGCCCCCTTGGCTTTATCCAAGTGATTACTCAGAGATTTGACTCACTTTATGAGATCTTTAACATACGGTTCTAAAGTTCCCGCTGACAGCAGCCAACTAACCAACAGAGAGGACAGAACTTGAGGAGGATCAAATAGGATGTTTAAGTCATCAGGACTGGATGTGGCAAACATTTCTTCAATGAAAATTTCATTTATCTGCCTTTAATCCGAGATCTCTATCCAACTGCCTTAAAAACAGCAAAATACACCTGAGTGAGTATCCAGTATGAAAATCAAAACAGATTCGGTGATCATATAGAGAATGTTTGTACCATGGCTCATTAACTCATCAAGTCCATTCTGTGTTCCAGTGTCCTGTCCAGAGAAACCCCCAGAGTGAAAACTCTAGAAGTGCATGTTCAAGAAATCATAGCAATCTTCCAATCAGCTGCAGCTGATTGGACTCAGGCTGTAGATGAACATCTGTTTTTGAAGTTCAGACAAAACTTGAATCTACAAATACCCCCTGGAAATTGTTCTATAAAGTCTATAGGTATGAATTTTCTGATATATTTATTTGAATGGGTTTTTTATAGTAAAACTACATAATTTGAATTAACTTAACATAATTGGAATTAACTTAAATAAATCATCATTCTTTGCCAGCAAAATCTCTATTCGACATCAGTCCTTATCATTTTTCCCTGAGCAGTTAAATTGTAATTATCATGAGCACTTGAAAACTCAACACATATATCATCTTGTTTTATATATATCACAACTCCTTTCCTCAATTACATATATTTTTCCGTGGGAAAAGTTGTATGAATTCCTTAGACTGGAAACCAAAATTAACTGTCTTATCCTCTTCCTTTGGAATTACATACCACAGATTTATTTACCTTTGTTTTTTGTAATTTTTTTCCATTTGCTTCAAGGTGCTAAATCATCTGTGTATTTCTGGTGCTTATTTTATTTTTGCAAATCATCCTTTACATACATCTTTGCAGATCTATTTTATATACCACTGATCTGATTCTAACCCATATTACCCCCAACTGAAAAAGCAAACATCACTGTACAGTGCTCAACTGGAATTGCCCTTTATAATTTAGAGAATTAATAATCCTTCACAGTAAAGCTATGACTCATCATTTCTTCTATCTTCTATCTTCTATTCTTCTATATCAACTCTCTATAACTCTCTATAACCTGTAAATTGATATATGCTTCTTTTCATTAACATCCTAATGTTATAGTTTGACTGTGTCCTATTCAAAATTTAGGTTTTGCTAATGTGATGTTATTAAGAGATGGAGATTTTAAAAGAGGAGTATACCATGAGGAATCCTCCTCCACCAGTAGAATTAAGGCCCTTATAAAAGAAGTATTAGCCAGCATTCTTTTCTTTTGCCCTTCCACTTTCTGATGTGTAAGGACCTGGCAACCCCCTCCCAAAAATCAATCTGCCATTGAAAACCCTATGAACAGCAGAGAAGCACTGACAATAGTGTTTCCCTTGTTGTATGTAGGGTAGCTGAGTCAGATACCGACTGGATGGCACCTAACAACAACAACAACAACAAGGACTCTGTACTCATACTGAACAATAATGTGCCATCTTGAAAGCAGAAAGTAGCAGTCATCAGAAAATGAAACTCACTTATACCTTGGTCTTTGACCTCCCAGACTCTAAGATTATGAGCAAATAAACTGCTCTCTCTCTCCTCTCTCTCTCTCTCTCTCTCTCTCGGACAGGCCTCTAACTCACAAACCTCTTGCCACAACCTCCTGAGTGTTGCACTTCTGTTCTTATGAATCGTCTAGAGTCAGTTATTTTGTTGTAGCATGACAAATTGACTAAAATGCCGACTTTTATGTCAAAGATGTATATTACTTTCTTCCAAATGACTTCTTCCGTTCACTCCAGTCAAATGCTACATTTTCATTCTTTGAAATGTGTTTATTTGATTTTCATTCTTTAAAAACATTTGTACTCTTTCTCTGAAGTGATTTGTGAATATGCTTTCTTTTCTTTTTCTTTAGCAATAACAACATTTTATTTGAAGGTGACTTGAAGCCAAAACAGATTCTAAAAACCAACATCTGTATTACTTAATGTGTGCTGCACCAATGATTGTAATGACTGTGGTCATGAAACAAACTATTTTATGAAGAAAAACTTGTATAATTTTCAATCAAGCATTGCTTGAATGGTAGGATATAGATCATTGATAAGGTGGTTGTCTACCATACCTGAGGCCACAGGCTCCATCCTGAGCACCACAAAAATAAAGAAGTATATTAAAAAGAATTGCTTGAAACAGAATTGTCTGCCGGGTATACCAGACACAAAAGCTTATGACTTGAAAAGGGTTAATAATTGATAGGAAACAGTTTTTAGTAAAAGGGAAGGAGATGAATGTTTCATAGGGACTCCTTTCAATTGATTTATTTCTCTGAATAGCTTTCTTCCTCTAAATCATGCTTTGCAGACCAATTTTTTTTGACAGAGCTGCTGAGTTGTTGGGGAGTCATGACAGGTTTGAGAGCAGAAATGCCACTTCCATGCATCCTGTCCTTCCTAGCCAGGCTACATACATTTCACTTCCTTTATGTGAAGCAGGAGTTAAATACTGTGCAAGTGACAACGGAAAGGACTATTAGGGTGAAATACACTATATGTCCTCAGATGCCTGGGTACTGAGCTAAGAAAACATGCCTCCTAATACAGCACATTGTATGTTCTGTTTCATCTTAAATGCTAAACTTTCTTTGACTTAACTTTTCATACTTTGGAGAAAACACACACTATTAAAAGGCAAGTATTAGGTAGGTATTAAAACATGCACTTTCCTGCTGGTGAGTGAAATTGAATGTAAACTTGATTTATAGAGTTATCTGCCATTAAAAACTCTATGAACTGCAGGGAATCATTGACAATAGTGCTGAGCATGGCACAATGTTGGGGAGTGTTCTCTTCTGTTGTACATAGGGTCCCTATGAGTCTGACCTGACTTGACAGCACCTCACAACAAAAACAACAACAACAAAGGAACCCTGAAGATCTTAGCACCTTTAATCACACATGCTTCCACAGGCTTTGTAGCAATGGATTTAACTTCTTGTTGCCTTTGTTTCCAAAGAATACCCAAAGATTCAAATCATCACATTTTTAAGCATACATTTTAAAATATATTTTTAAAAATATGAAGTAAAAAAGATAGATCACTATAGAAAAAAGTTTGGTCTTAAATCAAAATTGGGATGCACGTGTATAGATAAATATTCCCCCAAAAAGACATACAAGTAGAAAGGGGGTCATTCGTGGTGGGGGGGAGGTTGGGGAGGAGGGGCACGAAGGGGTAATGGGGAAGTTATGTGGGCAATGTACAATGAAATACATGTATGGAAATGTCACAAAGAAAAATATGTCAGAATGAAACACATTAAGTTATACATTAAAATTTTCAAATAAAAAAACCATCATCATAGATGAGATATAGATATTCATGTTAGATTAAACCACCAAAGGATTAATGTATAGGACATATAGTTAAGCCTCACAAATCATTAAGGTGACCAATCCAAAAGACAAATAGAAAAAAAGGAAACAAAAATAGGCATTGGACATAGCAGAAACATGAAGGATCAATAAACATACAAATAAAAAGTTAAAAATGATATGAAGTCAATGAAAATAAAAATTAATAATATATTTGTAAAATAAAAATTCAATAGCAATTAAAACTCATATTTGATTATTTTAGTTCCAATTTGGAAAAATTTTAAAAGCATTGCCCATTGATTTCATAATGATTATTTCTATTTGATACAATAATAGTTATATGCCAGGTGCCACTAATTATGTTCCAAAAAAGAACATTTGAAGTGAATACCAACTCCTAGAATTATCAGGAAGTCTAATTAATCCTGTAATATTGTATTAACAAAAGCCAATGTCTAAATGTTTAATGCTGAGTCTGAAGATATTTACACTGAATATATTTTTTACTACTGAGACATTTCAATAAATGACAATTCTGTAGGATTCTCAGCAGCCCTGTAGGTACATTTACACAATGACAATGCTAATTTAGATCAAGCATGTTAGCTTGTTGTAATTTTTATCACTCAACTCTAGGGCAGAACTGACCCTGGAGAAACCCATGGAAGAGCGATAGGGATTGTGCCCTAGGCATTTATTCTTCCAAGTCAAACTGTCAATCATAGATTTTACTATCTAAAAATTTTGAGAAGATTATGTCTGAATTTACAGAAGAAAAGACCCAGATTGTGGTTAATAGGTGACTGGATCTTCCACCATGACAAAGAACCTGCCCACACTGTGTTGAATGCTCAGTGGTTTTTCACCAAAAATGGCATGACCCTTGTGTCCCTCTCCCCTTAGTCACCCAGTCTCACCCTGTGGGACTTTTTTGTTTTGTTTTACTTTCCCAGATGAAAGAAGTTCTCAAAGGGAAACATTTTGCCAATGAGAAGAAAATAATAATAATAATATAAAAAACAGCAAAAGCACTAAAAGGCATCAAAATCAATGAATTTGAAACCTGTTTTGAACAGTGGAAAAAATGACTCAATAGATGTATCACATCACTGGGGAATGCTTTGAGGATGACTGAAGTTTAGTATGTAAAAATAAATACATGATTTGTTTGTAAATAAATTCTGATATTTTAGGACTTCCCCTTCAAATGTGAGCTTAAGCTCTCAGTAATTAAAATATATTGCTTCTTCTTTAGTTTCTTTCCCTTTTTGTTTTGTTCTAATTTTGTTGTTGTTGTTAGGTGTCATAGAGTTTTGTCCAACTCATAGCGACCCTCATCGGGTTTTCAATGGCTGTTTTGGGATTGCCTTGGGAGTGGATTCCACATCCTTCTCCCATTTTTGCCATGCCAGGAATCGAACTCAGGACCTCAGAGACTGCAGAGCAGCACTCTACCAACCGAGCTAAATCCCAGCCCTTTGACTTTTTTAGTCATCAGAAATAATTGAGTTTTGCTACAAATTCACCTGCCTTTAGGACTATGTTTTCAAAAGATTTCATGCAAATCTAGAAAGAGAGAGAACAAATGGAAGAATCCGTAGATGCTCCATAAAATCTCTGTTTAGAGTGATTCCATTAGTACTGATTGATGTACTTAGGAAACAGTCAGTTCAGCCTTTCTTCTTTGAGATGATGAAGAAATGTAGCCTGGCTGCCTTCATAACAAGCATAACTAACTCACTATCTGCAGAAAACCCAATGACATCATGATCACAGATAGTGTGCCTGTGTGTGTGTGCATGCTTGTGTGTGTGTGTGTGTGTGTGTGTGTGTGTGCGTGTGTGTGAATTTCTATTCTGCAGACATTTCATTAGTAACCACATTTCTGGATGTTAAATGATGAGTATTGAATCATTTTTTTCCTTTAACCCAGATTATATTAGTATTTATTAGTATAATGTGTGCATTATGATTCAATTTTTAAAATTAGCATAATGTTTTTCTATGAATAAATCTATACTTTTAATTGCCAATGATTAGTTCAAGTTAGGAATAGGTATTACTAGATACTTACAAAAGTCATCTATCTGGAGTATGATAGTGGATTAAATTACATTCTATTTTTATATGTTGTTGTTAGGTGTAGTTGAGTCAAGTCCGACTCATAATGACCCTATGTATAACAGAATGAAACACTACCCAACACTGTGCCATAAATATGATCTTTTTAAAAAATGTTTGAGCTCATCATTACAGCCACTGTGTTTCTTCTCATTTTGAGTCATTCCACATCTGCAAAAGGAGGTCCCATGGGCTTTACTCAATTCCCATCACTAAGCTTGAATTTTTGACAAGATAACTCTTCCCCAATTGTCTGTGAATGCCTTCCAATAAAGGAAAAACTAAAAATGTTCAGAGAACATAAAAGGCTAATAGTCTTGATGACTAAATATAAGGTGCTATCCTCAATTGGATCTTAAAACTTTAAAAGCATTTAGTGGTGGGATGGGTGACTGGTGAAATTCAAATGAAGACTGAAGTTTAATTGATAGTAATATACTAATGTTATTTTTAATGTATTTTGATGAAGATACCTAGCAATATTATATCTTAATATCAGGGAAAATGCATAGGGGGTATAGGAGAACTCTCTGTTTTGTGTCTGTAAATTTTGTAAACCTAAAATTATCCCCACATCAAAACTGTATTTTAAAAATGTGGAAAATCTGGAAAATTTTTGTGCTTTGTTTAAAATAGTTACCTTTCAAGCATCTTCAAAACCCACGATGATTTTATTATAACAGGATGTTTCATGGATCTATGACTGCAGATGTGGAAGTTTCCAAGACCCTCTGCTAAACTATCTCAATTCTGAAAATGCCTTTTCAAAAAGTTAATGGCTTCCAAGACTTACTCAAATTAAGAACATATATGTTTATTAGGAAGGTATTATTATTCCATAGCTTCAGAGATAACTACATTTCCTTCAAAATAAAATTTATGATAATGACATAGATTCTACAAAATGAATTTAGTTTGGGAAAAGTAAATCCATAGTGTATTAGGGAGCAGCCTCACTGAATAGAAATAATAACATTGAATTTCATATTCTCATATGTATCTTACAAAACCTCATTCATTGGTTAAAGAAGCACAAGCCTATGAATTAAACATGTGAAAAGTTGAGAAGCTGTGCTTCTAGGTACAAGTATTGGTAGAAATTTAATGGTGCCATAATTGTATTAGGATTTTTTGTTTTGTACTGTAGTTATAAAGTTATACAACTTTTCAGAAGTAAATCCAAACTAACTTTTTTGAGTATTATTATATTTTTAATGTCAAAAGTGTGCAATATTGCAGAACATATAGTTTATTTCATATATAAAAGCCTCTACATGTATATGGCATTGTTTACAAACACTTGTCCACCAATTTAGAATGCTTATGTATTTGCTTAGTTTAGTAAATTCTAAACATCACTGTGCCTTACCACTGTGGCATCTGATCCCTTCAGATCTCAGAAGCTAAGCAAGTTTGGATATGGTTAGTAGTTGAATGGGAGGCTACCTGGGAACACCAGGTGCTGTAGGCTTGGGAGAAGGACCTGGCAGGCCACTCTCCTCAACGCCCCCAAAAAACCAATCAGCCATTAAAAACTCTATGAATAACAGCGAAGTATTGACAATAGTGTTTCACCTATTGTACATACAGTTGCTATGACAGCAACAAACAACAACAAACACCATTATAAGACAGAGTTGTATTCAAACAATCCATTCTTATGTTTGGCTATAGTATACGCATTATGGTTAAACTAATTTAAAATAAGGGGCTGGGATTTAGCTCAGTTGGTAGAGCACTGCACTGCAGTCTCTGAGGTCCCAAGTTCAATTCCCAGCACCACAAAAATGAGAGAAGGGCCTGGCAATCCACTTCCAAGGCAATCCTGAAACAGCCATTGAAAACCCTATGAGGGTCACTATGAGTCAGCGACAGCACATAACAACAACAACAATTTAGAGTAAGAGGCTGTAAATTGGTCTACTGGTCTTCATTGTATGTTATTAATGGATTTTTCCCCTAAAGTGTCTTAATCTTATTGTTAATAGTAAATTGAATATTAAAGAGACTACACTTGACCCCAGACAAACATTTTGGGTGATATCATACCCTTATATGCCAATAATTTAAAACATAGTAACATTTTGGGTGATATCACATATGTGACAATGAATTGAAATGAAAATACCAAAAGAGATTTTCTAAGTCAACTGTGAGAATTTGAAATTCAGTGTTATTATTTCTGTACAGAATTATTTCCTAGTACACCACAGATTTGTCTCTTTAAAAAATACCTGTTTTTATAATGGCCATGTCAATGTACTAAATTTAATTAGAAAGAATGGGAGAAGGATGTGGCAGTCCACTCCACAACAAAACAATCCTGAAAACTGCCATTGAAAACCCTATGAGGGTCACTATGAGTTGGACCTGTCTGGATGGCACCTAACAACAACAACAACTTGAAGAAAATATAGTATCCCTAGAACTATTTAGATATCTAATGCTTTCCTAATTGATATATTTATACTTAACGTAAAATGAAAATATTAAAGAGGTTGTTGAAAAACAAAAGCTGACATAAGCCAGACCTGGTGGCTCACTGCACACCTATAATTCCAGTGACACAGTAGTCTGCCGAAGGACCTGGTGTTCAAGATGTGAGGCAACCTGTGTTACTTAGTAAGACTCACTCAAAATAAAAAATGGGCTAGGTGCATTCCAGTGATAGAGCACTTACACAGTATGTTCTAGGCCCTGGTTTCAACCCCTAAATACCAAATGAATGAACGAATGAATAAAGTAATAAATATTAGCATAATGGCCATTTGCTTAGGCTTTTTTCCCCTATTTTCAACTTGTTAGATTTCATTAGTCTTAGAATAAATAACCAATTTGTTAATTTTTATTTATGTAGTTTTAATTGATTAATTAATTATGCAGTGTTAGATATTGGCTCTAAGTCCTCATATGTGATAATAACTAAAAGTAAGTTAAAATGGTATTTTAAAATAATATTTTTGAAAAAATTAAAAGTATTAAAATAAGGAACTGGCCATCTTTGTTGAACAGAATAAGCATGTCACTTTGCAAAGCTAACTTAGATCAGAACACTCAAAACATAAAGCCAACTGCAAAATTGACACTTAGGGCTCAGCTCAGCAACAACCAAGAGGTACAAAGAGAAACAGAAAATGAAGATGAGTGAGGGATAGCTCCTATTGATCTCAGAGAGCATATTATATTGGCTTCTTTAGCTTTGAAATTTCTCTCAAAATTGATTGTACTACTCGTGTTGTGGTCAAATAGACAAGATATCTAAAGATTAAAAAAACTCAACTGAGGATTTCTTTACTCTTATGTTAGTAGATTCAATTTGAGTAGAAGAGAAACCACAAAAGGGGACTTTGAGTATTAACAAAGAGAAAGAAACAGAAAAACTGCATATGTGTAAAGTGTTTCCCAAAAGCCTAAAAACATAACATAAAAGATATTTGGTATTATGATAAAAGTATTACTACTATTAATATGCAAAAAGTTCTTTATCATTATGATCTTAATATCAAAAACTGTATATATCTGCAATCGTATGTCATATTAGTATTATGGAGAGAAAAGTGAAATATTGAAATACAACACATTACCAAACTTTTCAGGCCCTGCTACAAAAGCCTCTTCCTTTATAAACTTCCACAACTACCATACTCTTCTAGATGACTTTGCAATTCTGTTTGCCAAGTTTTTTTGACTGCCTCTTTTTCTTCAAGTATAAGCTTTCACAGAAACTCAATATGTAAAACAGATGGAAATTACACTACTTTTGTTGAAATATTGGTGTTTAAATGAAGTGATTGTCACTTATCTTTTTCCAAAGTGATTTCTGAAATTTTAAAGCTCTGTAAAGCACATTCTGCATACACTAATTCTGTAGTACTTTAGCCCCCTTTAACATTTACCATAAATTATTTTCTCTTTGCATTAATTTTCTCTCCCCAATGTGGGTATAAATTTCCTACAAACAGAAACCATGTCTCCATGTGCAATACCCATAGAATCTAAAAGCTGAATGAAACATTTTGAGTTCTGAGAGGAATTTTACCATAATTTGTCATCTCAAATACTTTGAAATAAGTACAAATGGAGGATAAAACTACATTGTACTAAGTCGAAGTTGCAACCATTCAGCTGACTGACAATATTTATTACCTCCCTCAACTCTATATGTTCTTCATCCTAATGTACAATCATTACCTATGTTATGCACCTTTGTAACAAATCTTTCAATGCACAATTCATCTTTTCCATTCATAATGGTAAACTTTATGAGGCAATACAAGTGGAGCACAGGATGCCTAATTTAAACATCTCATGTGATTATGTATGTGAGGGTGTTTCCAGATATGATTAGTGTGTATTTGAATTAGTTGACTCAATAAAGTAAATTATTCTCCCCAACGTGATTGGAAATCATTCAATCCAAATTTCCAACAAAAAGTTGGATGAGAGCTGGGAGCAGTGGCGCACACCTGTAATCCCAGCGGTTTAAGAGGCAGAGGCAAGAGGATCACAAGTTCAAGACCAGAGGCAGTCTGCATAACTGAGAGAGACCCTGTCTCAGAAAAGTAAAAAAATAAATGGGCAGAGGGTGCAGCTCAGTGGTCTAGCACTTGCAGACCACTGTTCCCCAGTCATTTCTTTTCTTTTCTTTTCTTTTCTTTTTTTTTTGTGGTACTGGGGGTTGAACCCAGGGCCTCGCACCTGCATGCTCTGCAAGTGCTGGACTACTGAGCTGCACCCTCAGTCCATTCTTTTTTTTTTTTTTTTTTTTTTAGTTTTTGAGACAGGGTCTCACTAAATTATGCAGACTGCCTCTGGTCTCGAACTTTCGATCTTCCCGCCTCCGCCTCCCAAACCGCTGGGATTACAGGCATGCGCCACCGTGCCCGGCTCCCAGTCATTTCTTGAATATCTTCCAGCCTAGAGTTCATTTTCTGGCACTTTATTTGACAGAGATTCACTTCTATTCAGAGGGTTTTTCATGGCTATTTTGGGAGTGGACTGCCTGATCCTTCTCCATAGTCTGTCTTAAGTCTTAAAGCTGAACCGAAACCTGTCTACTATGGGTGACCACGCTAGTATCTTAACTATTCATGGCATGGCTTTCAGCATCACAACAACACACCAATTTACCAATAAAGGGGAAAAAAGAAATTGAATATTCAAGTGGCTATGTTTCTACATGCCTGCAATGTTCAGGAATATGCCCCACAACTAAGCTTTCCCAGCATGAGAAGCAAAAAGACACGTGGGAGGATATATACACATCTATGATCTCATTTATAAATGAGGCAATATTAAGAGATTACCACATATCACTAATAATAACAGAACAATTATTACAATACAATGTAATAACACCCATTTAATATGTATAGTTTCTTTTTCTATTTCTATAATATCCATGTAATGTTTTATATCCATAGTTAACTACAACTGATACCAGAGAGATCAAAACTGTGGGTAAAAGGGTACTATATACAGTAATGTATTTATTGGACAAGTAGCCTCTGATTTAACTAAGTTAAAGTTTTAGAGCACAGTTTTAAATCTTTAAAATTGGAATGTTATTTGATAGTTTCAAAGATGTGCCTATGTTAAAATTCTAATTTTGTCTTATGTTTTAAATTATACCTTTAAATACAAGTATTTCTAAGTGGTATTGTGCTTTCCAGGAAGTATATGGTTACACAAAAATAAGATGACCACAGCTAATATAATGATGTTAGAACAATGTCTGAATACTATGATGTTGAAGTTGTAAGGGACAGAACAAGAAGTATGGATCTTTAGTGGGTGTTGGGTTGCATACCTATATTTCTACTGATTCAGGAGGCTGAACCAGGAGGACCACAAATTCATGGCCAGAGACAGCCTACCCACTTTATTGGGGCCCTGTCTCCAAAAAAAAAAAAAAAGTTCTGAGAATGCAGCTCAGTAGTAGAGAGCTTGCTTGCATAATTGTGGCTGTTTTTGTTAGGTGCAATAAAGTCTGCTCATAGCAACTCTGCATACAACACAACTAAAGACAACCTAAGATTGTGCCATGCATATGATCTATCTATCTATCTATCTATCTATCTATCTATCTATCTATCTATCCTGTCCTGTGTATATATGTATGTATATACATATATACACATATATATACATACATACATACATACATATAAATACATATATACACACACATAACGAGTTTTTCTATCATTTCTTTCTACAAATGTAGTCAATTTAGTATCTGTATGTTCCATCTGTGAATTTCATGTGTATAGTCACCAATTATATTTAAATATATATATATATATATATATATTTGCAATGAAAAAGTTGTTGGTCTGACAAAATTCCATCATGCAGTATTCAGCATCTTTTTTGTCACCAAGGCCATATTTTCCAGCTCCTGGACCTTCTTTTTTGTTTCTAACTTTTGCATTCTAAACACCAGTAATTATCAGTGCATCCTGATTGCGTGTACGATCAACTTCAGACTTCAGAAGCTGGCAAAAATTTTCCACTTCTTCATTTGTGGCCTTAGTGGTGGGTCCATAAATTTGAATAACAGTCCTATTAACAGACCTTCCTTGTAGGTGTGTAGATTCTGTCACTTGGCAGCATTGTCCTTCAGGATAGATCTTGAGATGTCCTTTTTTTTTTTTTTAAGAATTTAACACCATTTCTCATTAAGTTGTCATTGTTGGCAAACTAGACCATATCATTGTCTCATTCAAAATGACTAATACCAGTTCATTTTAGCTCACTGATGTCTAGAATGTTGATGTTTTCCTGCTCCACTTCACTTTTGATGATTTGTAATTTTCTTAGTTCATACTATGTGCATTCCACTTTCCAATTTTTAATTGATTTTTACAGTTATTTCCTCTCATTTTGAGTTGTGCTACACCAGGAAATGGAAGTCCATGGAACTTTAATCCATTCTCATAATTAAGTAGACTCTATTTTGAAGAGAAAATTCTTTCCCAGTCATCTTTTGGGTATCATCCAACCTGTGAGGCTAATTTTCTGGCACTATATCTGACAATATTTCTCTGCTATTCATAGGATTTTCAATGGCTAATTGTTTTGAGATTGGGCTGGGGGGTGGTCTTTCTCCCATTTGTCTTAGTCTGGAAGTGCAGTCCTGGAATCACTTCTTACTCTTCTAAAAGAGATGCCTAATTTGTCTCTAGAATTTGAAAGACACCTCATGGTTTGGAATTTGCTCTCTGCTTTCCCTTCATTCCTCAGTACCATGACCCTTGCATTTCATATTACAAGCATAGTAAGATGATTCTAGTCTCTTTCATATTCCATGTTTCTGAAATTTTTTTACATCATTTTATGTATTTTTACCTCCCTCTGATATGTACTTCAGTGATGGGAATACATTCAGATAAATATATTATTAGGTAGTTTCATCATATTGTGGATATCATATATTATACTTACACAAACCAAGGAAGCTATATTATGACTATGTAATATATTCTTATGGGAACAGCAACATGCATGTATCCCATTTATAACAAAAGTATTGTCATGCTGTGCATGATCATAAATGTGTACTCATCTATATTCACATCATCTTAATGTGGAATTATTTTAAGATAATAATATAAATTTGTTAAGGATTTTTGGTTAATGTTAGCAGCTCATGACTACATATCTAATTTAGAGAATTATTACCGAATGATTACTAATAGAGATAAGGCAATTAGATTAAGTTTATTATGATAATATAATTTTCTCTTTGATGGTTTATTAAGTGCAAATTAATGTAAATTAACCTTGCTAACCTCATTTTTTCTCAGTACTTTATTTGTAATATGAGTTATCACTAATCCGCATTATAATTTCTCTACTATCCAAATAGCAAACATAGTTAAAAGTAGACTAATCTGTGCTAATCAAAAAAAAAAAAAAAAACAGCTACTGATTATTCCAAATATACCAGTTCATTATTCAGGTAAAGTAAGGTCTGAGTGAAATAAGTAAGGACATTTTCATAAGCATAAAAACACGAAGGATAACTGAATGCTATTCTTTCAAATAATTACAGTGTTAAGCACAGAACTGGTGATGAAATTTCAGGAGTTTAATTTTGTTTTGAGTACAAAAATTATTTGGACTACTATAAACTTTCATGTTGCAACTAGGTTCAATATTCAGATTATATATCAGTGATTCTTAAGGGCATTTTGTCTCAAAAATATTTGAAAGATAAATGGAGACACTTTTGGTTGTCACAATGACTTAAGACGATGATTGAAATTAAATTTTTACTACTCTGTACCCCACCAACATTTACCAATAAAGGGGAAAAAAGAAATTGAATATTCAAGTGGCTATGTTTCTACATGCCTGCAATGTTCAGGAATATGCCCCACAACTAAATTTCAAATTTAGAGACTAGAGGATAAGTATTATGAAGGCTATAACCTAAACTTTTGTTGCCCTCCAAAGTTCCTATGTTAAAGCCTGCCGCTAATGTGATTAGAATGTGATCCTGGGTAATGATCAGGTTATGTGGCTAGAGCCCTTGTGAATGGGATTATCCTTCTGAAGAGTTGTCAGAGAGTTTCTTTGCCTCTTCTTCCATGTGAGTATATAGCTGGAAAGTGCCACCCGCAAAGCAGAAAGTAGGCCCTCATCAAGTACTCAATCTTTCCACATTTGATCTTGATTTTCTCAGCCTCCAGATCTATCTTTTCATAATCTATCCAGTTAACGACAACAATAACAAATGAGGTTATGGCATTGTTTTAGAGCAGTGCATATATATGATGACAATCAATTAAAATATTGCCATTAGAATTGCCTTCTGACTACTCCAATGTTTTTTTTTTTCTCTTATAAGTGCTCTGAGTGTAGTAAAAACTATACTCACATAAGGATATTATTATCTTCAGGAAAAGATTTTGGATTTCCATTCCATTCTTCAGCCACATAGCTACAACAAGTACCAGGATGGCCAAATTCTTCTAGTGTTCTTGTTTTTGTCCCTCTTGACTTTGGTCTTTGTTGTGTACTCTTTGTTCTGTAGTCCTTTTAGGTATAATGTGCTATTATTAGACTAGGGCTTCCCTAGGATATGGTAAGTTTTTCCCCATCCTCAGCTATTTTTCCCCATCCTCATTCTCTTCCCTGCTTGCAAGATTTCCATCTATTTACTTTGAAACCTGAAAAACTTCAGATAGTGTAATTGTCCCAATTACATGAGATAGGAAGGCTGGAAGTTTCTAGAGGCAAAGAAATTCATTTTGCCAGAAGAGAGTCTGGATTTCTTACATAAGCAGTAGAAAGTGAGGCTATGTTCAACAAAAGCATGAATTTAGATAACAAACATATTTATATTACCTGTATCTTATAATGAACAACTAAGAGGGTCACTTAGTTTGGATATGAGGTAGTAATTGACTTAATTCCACAAGTTGCACAAGAAAAATTGCTATAAATAAGTGAAGAGTGAGATAGAGACTAGATAATGTAAGGGTGGGGTGTAGCTCAGTTGATAGTGCCTGATGTACACTCCTTGAGGACCTGGGCTCAATCCCCAGCACTGTAAAAATGGGAGAATGATGTGGCAGTCCATTCCCAAAAAACAATTCCAAAATAGTCAGCCACTGAAAATTCTATGAGGGTCTCTATGAGTCAGACCTGACTTCAGGGGACCTAACAACAAGAATAATTTCTCGTGAAAAGTCAGAATATGAAAAAGTACGTTCTTTCTATGCAATGATTTTCTGAATGTTATTAGTGCTATCTCCTTTAGAACTGCAAAAATAAATGTTATTTAATTATAGCTTCCTCCTACTTTGTATTGCCTATCAGACTTGTTTCATTTTGTTGTACTATGTTCTTTAAATTATACTATTTTCTTTTTTATTAGAAATTTTTAATGTACATCATAATGTGATTCATTTTGACATGCTTTTCATTGTGACATTTTCATATATGCATTTTGATAAATATTATTCATATAGGTTACCCCTTACCCTCCCCTATGCTTCCCCCCTTCCCACCCTTCCCATCTAAGTTTCCCATCTAAGTCTTCTCTATCTTTTACTTAGTAGTATTTTTCTATATGTCCTTGGGTTCCAGTTCTGTTTAAGATGGAAACTTTTCCTGTAGTAGTCTTTGTTTATATCTTGTTAGAACAATTACATGCAATTTCTAGTCCATTTATATTGACATCATTCTTATCTTCCCACCCCCTTTTAATATGATCCGAACTTTGAATAGGATTTTTCCTTCTTATAATTTTGATTCAACTCCCACATATGAGTGAGAACATGTGGTGTTTCTCTTTCTGAGCTCGTGTTCGTTCACTCAAAATAATTTTCTCTAATTCCATCCATTTTGCTGCGAATGACCTTATTTCATTTTTCTTGATTGCTGAGTAGTATTCCATTGTGTATAAATACCAAAGTTTTTTTATCCATTCTTCTGTTGAAGGGCACTTTGGTTGATTCCATATCCTTGCTATTGTGAAAAGCACTGCATTGAACATGGAGATGCAGGTGTCTCTGTGGTATGATGACCCATCTCCCTTTGGGTAAATTCCCAATAGTGTTATAGCTGGGTCATTTGGTAAATCTAATTTTAGTTTTTTGAGGTACCTCCATATTGATTTCCACAGTGGTTGCACCAATTTACAGCTCCACCAACAATTATACTATTTTCTGATTCCTTTTGGTACATGATTTTTGTCTCTGGTTTAGTCATTCTTAAAGATATTTTACAATTCACTTTCCTGCCAAAATAGAACATTCATAATGAAGTACTAGTATTCTCCTTGATCTTGAACTTTTAGGAAGAATCGTAATTTTACACAGTAGGAAGACAAGCATTTGGAGCACAAAGAACACTGCTGTGCACTCAGGCCATTGTGATATACTCACAGTGATAAAATGGTTCTAATGATGTCTGTACCTGACACCAACTAAGATTGTTGAAAAAAGTTAAAAAATTGTAAACTCTTCTCTTTAATGACAACAACAGTTCCAATAATGATGGCCAATTTTAATTGATTTATTGGTTTTTAATATTTTTCAAGTCCATTTAAATAGCCATTGAAAATGAGCCTGTAGTATGCTATTGGTAAAAATAACCCAAATATAATAAATACCCCATACTTTCTTCAAAGATTCCAGTAAAAACAATATTGGCCTTTCTCTCTACAAGAATTGTATACTTTTAACTTTGCTGCATTATCCATTTTTTAAAATATGATTATTATTTAAAATAGAAGACAAAGTAAGAGAGAAAAAAATTAACATTTTATAACATATTCCAAAATTGACTTTGCCTTCATATATATCTTGATATTAATCTAAATTTTAATTTGCAAAGCACTATATATGCTTTCCTTCCCATTATTATTATTATTATTATTATTATTATTATTATTATTATTACAGTTTTTTTTGCTGTACTGGGGATTGAACCCAGGGCCTCGCACTTGCATGCTCTGCATGTGCTGGACCACTGAGCTGCACCCACGGCCCATTTTTTTACTTTTTTTTCTTTTGAGACAGGGTCTCGCTAAATTACGCAGACTGCCTCTGGTCTCAAACTTGCGATCCTCCTGCCTCTGCCTCCCCAGCCGCTGGAATTACAGGCATGCACCACCACACCCAGCCCATCATTCTTTCTTAAAGTAAATGACACAGAAAAAAAATCAAAAGGTTTCATTTACCATTTTTACTGCCTTTTTTTCCTCATTCTTGTGTTGAGATTCATTCAAATGATTCCATGAGAGAGAGACTGGACTTGGAATAGTTAACATGAAGCTTTAACTTATCCGGTTAAATTTTATGAAAAAGAAATTCTCTGTTCTTTGGCAAAAAATCCTGACATTTTATCCTAATTTAAAGTTAATGTGGTTTAGTTTGGAATGATAACTATAGAACATATTGTATGAAAACAAATTTATATTATGAAATGTTTTAAATAAAAAAGATTGATATTATGCTTCCTTCTTAAAGAAATCTTTTGATTCTTAGATTCTCTATTATATAAATATAATTATATATAAATAATATAAATATACATACTTTTCTCTCTCCCCCTTTCTCATACTCTTCCATTCTCTCTAGCTCTCTCTCCTTCTCTCCCATTCCCTGTCTCTTTTTTTGATGCTACTCACTCTCTCACACTTTTGTGATGTGAATCTTCAATTGGATAAATTCAGCATTTCTTTTGCTTTTGAAAAAGTAATTAGAAATTTTTGAGTTAAAAGTTCTCATAGGTTTCAAAATATATCAGAGCTGTGAAATTTAAAAACACAATTGTTATATAAACTTTCCGGCTTCTAATCTGCACACGTGCTTATGTTATTCATTGTATCAGGAATACTCATTATAAGAAAGGCAATTATATGTCTAAATATTTTAAAGTGTGACCAAAGTGAGTCTAAGGATGGAAGGAGGGTAAAACAATTTAAGAGAGACAACAATGGAATAAATAATACTACTGACTCATTTATAACATTTATTGAATGCCTAATAAATGTGAGAAAGAGCTCCAGAGTTAGGCTTTTTGTGTTTGGGGGTGGGGTGGCAGGGATACTCGGCCTTGCACACATTTTGCAAATGCTCTGACACTGAGTTGCACTCCAGCCTTCTTTTTTCTTTTTTTTAATTGAGACATGGTCTCAGTAAGTTATACAGGCTGTCTTTGGCCTCTAACCTGCTATCATCTTCCCTCCACCTTCCTAGTCATTGCGAGTACAGCTATAGGCTTTTTTTTTTCTTTCATTTTTTGTTTTTTTAGTTTACAGAGTATATGTTGCAATGGAAGATGACGAAATGATATTTTAGGTATCTGGCCATTCCACAGCTTTATAATGAGAGCACTAAGTCTGTATTTCTTTCACAAATGGGTTGTTGTTCATGTTAGGTGCCCTCAAGTCACCTCAGACTCATAGCGATTCTCATAGGGGTTTCAATGGCTGATTGTTTCAGGAATGCTTTTACAGTAGATTGCCATATCGGTTTTTGTGTTGCTGAGGATGAAACCAAAGGCCTCAGAAAGCACAGAGTAGCACTCTAACCAATGAGCTAAACCCCCACCAATGGTTTGTTGTTGTTGTTGTTAAGTGCCATCAAGCTGGGTCTCACTCATACTAGTCCAATATACAGCAGAATGGAAAACTCTTTGATTCTGTGCCCGGCACATAATCTTATTTACATGTAAGCCCATTGTTACAGACACTGTGTCCATCCATTAATTGAGGGTTTTCCTTTTTTGTTGACTTAACAGTCTCCCAAACACCATGTCCTCCAGGAATTGGTCTCTCCTGACTATATGTCAAAAATATGTAAGACAAAGTCTAGCCATCCTTGCTTACAAGGAGAGTTTTGGCTGCACTACTTCTAGGATAGATCTGTTCCTTTGGCAGTTCATGGTATACTCAATATTTGTCTCTAGCACCATAATTCAAAAGCATCAATTATTCTGTCTCCTTTGTTCAATGTCCAGCTTTCACAACCATACGATGTGACTCAAAATACCATGGCATAAGTCAGGTGCACCGTCATCCTCAGTGTGAAATTTTTACTTTTCATTAATTTAAGGAAGTCTTTTGTCACAGCTTATTCCCAATGCAATGTGTCTTTTGATTTCTTGACTGCTGCTTCTCTGGGTGTTGATTCTAGAGCCAAGTAAAGCAAAATCTTAGATAACCTCAATCTTTTCTCTATTTATCTTGAAGTTGCTTACTGACTCACTTGTAAGGATTTTTGTTTTGGTGATATTGAGGCACAGTATATACTGAAGGCTATGTTCTTGGAACTTTATCAGTAAATGTTTTGAATCCTCTTCACTTTCAGCAAGCAAGTTGTGTCATCTTCATAATGCAGGTTGTTAATGAGTCTTCCTCCAAACATCATGGCATCTTCTTCTTCATAAAATCCAGCTTCATGAATTATTTGGACAGCATAGAAATTGAGGAGGTATGATGAAATGATACATCCTTGATACACACCTTTCCTGACTTTAAACCAAGCAGTTTTTCCTTGTTCTGTTCCAACAACTGCCTGCTGTTCCATGTACAGATTCCATATGAGTACAATTAAGTGCTCTGGTATTCCCATTCTTCACAATGTTTTCAATAACTTATTTTGATCCACACAGTCAAATGGCTTTGCACAGTTGATAAAACATAGATAGACAACTTTCTGGTATTCTGTGTTTTCTGCTAATATCCATCTGGCATCAGCAATAATATCCCTGGTTCCATGTCCTCCCCAGTAGTCTTTTGAGTGCCTTCCAACCTGGGGGGCTCATTCCAGCACTATATCTGATAATGTTTCTTTACTATTTATAGGGTTTTCAATGGCTAATTGTTTCAGGAGTGGGCTTCCAGGTCCTACTCCTGAGTCTGTTTTAGTTTGGAATTTCAGCTGAAACCTTTCCACCATGGGTGATGCTGCTTGTAGCTGTAATACTGGTAGCATAGTTTTCAGTATCACAGAAACATGCAAGCCTCCACAGTATGGCAAATGGATATATATGTGGGAGCTCCACTGGGTAGATCCACTCAAATTCTTACAAAAGAATTAGGCCGTAAGAATCAAGATCAGCATGAAGATAATTTAAAGGTTAGATTTCTGTGAAACATATAAAGATGATATGATATCTCACCTTGTCCAAGACAGTACAGGATCCCAAAATACTAAATTCTAGTTCTGGTATTTTTTATTTGTTTTGTTTTGTATAGGTTTTACTTTTCTAAAATGATCTTCCTATGGAAAGAGTTATTTACTTAAAATGATAATTATCAATTTTGAGAAGCTCTATAAGTTAAATGAATAGTGAATAATTAGATTATTTTTTCATGCAGCCAGTGAAAAATCTAATATGATTTGATGCCACAAGTTTCAAGACAAAGTAATAGTTAAATCTGGAAGAAAGGAGAAATTTGTTTAGTGATAAATGGGAATAAAATGTGACAGGAAGTAGTTAGTCTTTGAGTAGTTCCTGAGTGCAATGCAGAACTGTGCTATGGAGTAACAGATAGAAGGCCATCCTGAAGAAGATGAAGGGACACTAGCCATTTTACACACACACACATATGTATTTGCGAGTATTTCAATGTAGCAAAAGGAAGCCCTTGAAAGATTTTAAGGCATTGCATGCAATAATCATACCTGCATTTTGATCAGATCTCCTGCTTCTTGTTTGAGGAAGTATGGGGAAAGGAGCAAGTAAGTCACTGCTGTGGATGGTAGTCACTTTGGATGAAGCAAATTGAAAGAGTTAAAAATACATTTAGAAACTAAAATGATAGATTTTAATAATGATTGTATATAATGGATAGAAGGAAGCCATCATTGAAGTTTCTATTTATATAATACAGAATATAATTTAATAATGCTAATTCTAATAAAGAATTTTAGTACAGAATGGAATTTTTGTAATGTAATTGAGGACAAAAACAAATTTTGCTTAACATAAGACATAATCTGTCTTTGACAAAAATATCAAACCATGTAATCTCAATCAAAATTGGGGTGTGGTTCTCTGTCCCCATTGTGTAGCACCTGTCGGGAAATGAGCTGGTTTTATTGCCTAAAGATGAGTTTACTATTAAAATAAATAAAAGAATTGTAGAAAAATATTATAATGTACACAGACATATACATGTGCTTTGTTTATATTCTCTGATAGCCATTAGAAAATTCTAGTTACTGAGGTAAAATTTCAACAGAAAAACCACACAAAATAAAACAAAAGTATAGAAATCATGAACAGAAGAAAAAATTATTACATCTCTAACATTATTAATGTAAAAGAAATTCACAATATCCTGTTCTGCTTCCTTCGGGCATATAGCATATTATTATGTCTATGCCTTATTCATTTTTGTGTCCCCAGTGCCCATCCAACTCCTGAGCAGACAAAGGTGGATGTGGACTGACGTCTCTGTGAATGCTAAATAAATTGCTCAAGGTCATGAAGTTTATCAAAAAGAAGAAAAAGAAATGGAGGATTTTTGTCTGTTTGTTTATTTTCTCTCAACATATTCTTTCTCATGGTCTTAACCCATATCTATGTGCCCTTTCCTTTTACACTCGCCAGCTCTTATGGTTACAGACAGAGCTCTGGTAACCTCTGGAATATACAGGAATTATTTCTTGGAATAATACAGCCTGATTGTGCTTTGCCATGTTTTGTATCAACTGTTCCTTTCCTCAGGTCTCTATTTTGCTTCATCTAACCACTGCCTCCTTCTATCCCCAAGAATCTGAGGATCAACTAATGTTTTATATTTACCAGTTCTTGAAAGTGCAGTATTATTTTATCCACTGTTCTTTCAGTTGGAATTTGCCTGCTGTTGCTCAGATTTCCTCAGTCTGACTTTAGTCCACCTCTTAACACTATCTTGGTACTAGTCAAGGTATTCAGTTGCCTTCTTTCCCTAACACCATTTTGCTTCTGCTTCAAAGATGGAAATTTGTTACCATGCAAAATATTTTCAACAGAATTTTATAACAATGGTGAAAACTGGATTAAGAATCACTTGAATAAGAGAATGAAGAAAATTCTCTCACACAGACCCAAACATAATCCATTTAGAATTTGTAACATGCCTCAACAAATTTATGAAGTGTGCAATTTATGATATTTCTCATTCTTTCAACAATGGTTTTCATTTTTGTAGAAAATCTCCCTTTTCTCTAAGAACCATATTATAAGCCCAGCACATATTTTGGGATCTGTATTTCTTTGGGTTGCTAATTAATACTTGCTGAGACCTTAACTGATGATTCTAATAGTAATTAATGATGCCTGGGAGTATGACTCAGGAATGTTTGCATTTTAAAAGAAAGCAATACTTTTTTTAATAGATAATGTTAAGAAATAAGTTTTCTACCCCAATAGGCTGTGATTTTCAGACAGAGAATTTTTCTCACTTTTTTTTTTTTTAATTTTACTAGAAAGTTTAAGCTTAAACCAGAAGAATAAATTCTTTGGTTATTGGAGATGGGATAGTGTGTATCCTTAGGGATGTACAAGCTACTTAAAAGCTTTTATAAAGAGATTGACATGGGATCTGAGAAAGGACCACATTCTTTAAATAGTTGTGTGGAAATTTCATTTAGGAATAAATCTAATTATTACTAACTACTAATTGGCAGCATGACGGTATTTCTGAAAAAATCTTTGATAAACATAGTTGTTTTAAATGAGAAATTGATTCAAATCATTTACATTGTTGCCTTGGATATGTTAAATCTTTAAAGCATATAAATGATAAGGTAATGCAATACTTCTTATAACATAATGAGAATTGACCCAAAAAGTTACTTTTGTTTAAAGGAACATTTCATTTTTCATTCTTTACTTCATTGGCTCTTAAAAATCTTGCTAAAATTTGGTACCATTGTGCCTTGTCAATCATTTCCTTGTAACCTCCATCTCTGATAGGACATTCTGAAAATCACTTCATGTTCCCGTATACTCTATACCTTTAAGCGTTTTCATTCTATCTGGAATGCTACCACTGCCCCTAAATTTGTTTTGTAGGAACCTAGGGTCTCATGTCTGAAATGTGAACAGGTAAAACAAGACATACTCAATGAATAAATAAATGAAAACTTCCACAACTCCCTTTAGGCTTGTGAACTCCTCATCCTTGGTCCTTGAAGACTTAATACAAAATATTTTATATAATAATATTACTTCTTACAACTGAGTCTTTCATGCTAATTATCATGTCCTATACATTCTACTTTTTTATTGAGAAGACAATGCTTTGAATCTCTTTTTTATGCCTTACATCATATACCTCAATGTCTGAGTGCTTTTGATAAATTGCTGTTGATTGACATCTTGAATATGCATATATGATTTTAAGGTATGAAATTCGATATAATTTTCATCTCTGTGCTAGCTCTGTGCTAAATTCTAAGATGAATTGAGAAATATAAAATATACTTCCTTTGCTTACGGAAAAAAGTGATTCATTCAAAATTGGTACAAGAAGACAGGAAAATATTAGAAATTAATATAAAGTCATTTTCTATTGTAGTGCTTTT
This sequence comes from Pedetes capensis, assembly GCA_007922755.1. NCBI lineage: Eukaryota > Metazoa > Chordata > Mammalia > Rodentia > Pedetidae > Pedetes > Pedetes capensis. The sequence continues at coordinate 41,981 of VMDO01008399.1, forward strand.
AATTTGTTTATAAAATACTTTTAGAAATATTATTCCATTTAATTAATAAAACTTCTCCAACATAAATTACTTGTATTTAATTTTACAAAGCAGGATACTGAGGTTATTTATATTAAGCTATGTTATTAATTTCACACAAGGTTTCTTTTCTTTATTTCTCTGATACAGAAATTACAATCTTAGAAAGGTTAATTTGTATAAGATATAAATAATCTTACACATATATAATGTTTTTCATTTCCCAGGATTTTCATTCTGAAGCCTCCAAGGTAACTTGCTTGAGTAATTAATTTTTCTCATGATTAAACACTTTTTCTTCCCTATATCTAATTAACACTATTGGAGAAACTTATGATGATTTTATCATTGTTGTGACCTTTATAAATATAGGAAAAAAACACAGTCAACATGATTCTTTTAATCAAGCCTAATACACTTGAAAATACATATCAATTATCCCCTTAACCTTTTCTTTCTTAATCTAAATAAATATCCGTGACTCTTCTACGTTTTTTACAGGATATTTTTTCTATCTCTTAGTTATCTTGATAACTTTCTTACTCATTTTGAAGAGGAGAAACTATGGGAAAAAGATAAACTATAATAGAAATCATTCATGCTTTCCAATATGCTGCAAAACTTAGAGGAAACACTGTATTACAATGATTTTTTACAGTGTATATATTTTACAAAATGTTTTGACTCAAACCATGAAAAAGCCTGATCAGTGCCCTTTTTTATTTATTTATTTTTTCAATTTTATGATAGAGTCTTGCTAGTTTACATAAGCTGCCTCTGGCCTTCATCTTCCTGCCTCCACTTCCTGAGTTTTTATTCAACTACTGTTGTGTCTAGATTACTCAAGACCTACTGGTTCAATGACATATTGCTGACTCAGCAGCACTTAACAACAACAACATGTCTGTCCTTCCAGACAGGACAAATTCATCTCTGATTTGACCCGTTGCCTTTTTCTTTTTCTTTTTTCCTTTTTCTTTTTTTTTTTCTTTTTCGGTCCAGAGGAATTGACCCCAGGGTTTTTGAGATTCTAAGAAAACGCTTTACTACTGAATTATTTTATTTATTTATTTATTTTTATTTTGAAACAAGGTCTTTCTAAATTGCCAAGGCTGTCACTGGTCTCAGCCTCATGATTCTCCTGCTTCAGCGTCCAGAGTCACTGGGATTGTAGTGATGTGCTATGATGCTTGGCTCATTTATTACACTAACGTGAATAAAAAGGTAGAATAGAATTTTTAAAATTTCATTTGTAAGGAAACTAAAATTTACTTACAGAAAAAAAATCAGTTACTTGTTTTCTTTTCATTTGCATTGTATGGATTTTAATATACTTAAATCCCAGTCTTCCTCATGCTTTTTGTTTCTTTGTAGACCAACATTCCACTCATCCTACATCACAAGCATTCACTGACATGTTTGTCATCATTATAGTTTGGTCTCTATAATAATTTCATTTAAATGGAACTAAATAACATGTAATATTTTGATATTGGGTTTGTGCTTAGCATAATGTCTTTAAGATTTACCCAAGTTCTTATTTGTATGAATAGTTTATTCTTTTTATTCATGAGTAATATCCCACTGTAAGGATTAACCAGTACTCACATGTTATTTATCTGTTGAAAAATATTTTATGTACATATATGTTTTAATTTACTCTAGAATATAGGCCAAAAATTGAATGGCTAGTTCATATGGTAACTCTGTGTTACCAAATAATTTTTTAGTTTATGTATCATTTGCATTTCTATTAGTTAAATTGCTCTCCATTTTCACCAATAATTGGTATTGTCAGCACTTTTCTTTCAGCTTTGATATGTGTCTGATGTATCTACTGAAGAGGAAGTATGTGATGACAGTAGCAACGGGAAAAAAGAAAATGTGATGTAGTGCTAGCAACAAGGGAAAAGGATAAGCTCCAAAACACTGGAAAAAGCAAGGAAACTGATTCTTCTAGAGGGTCTTTGGATAGAATATAACCCTCCCAACCCCTTGATTGATGGAGGGAAAATGATTTTATGTTTCTGACCTGAAGAACTATGTTGTTGTTGTTGTCAGGTGTCATCAAGTGGTGCCTGACTCATAGCAATCCTATGTACAACAGGCGAAACACTATTGTCAGTTCTTCTCTGCTATCCATAGGGTTGTCAATGGCAAATTGTTTTTTGTGAGTGGGTTGCACGGTCCTTCTCCCAAGCCTACAGTATCTGGAGTTCCTAGACAGTCTTTCATCCAAGTCCTAACCAGGCCCAACCCTGCTTAGCTTCTAAGATCTGACAGGATCAGATGCCACAGTGCTATAGCTACAGGAGAAGAAATATAAGAGAGTAATTATCTGTAATTTAAGCTACTAAGTCTTTGATAATTTATAGCAGTACAAAATCCATTCCTGATTTTATTTTTCATGTATTTGTTAAACATTATGAGCCAATACCTTTCACAATGTTGCATCACTAGGGAGATAACAAAGTTATCTCCAAGCATAATGTTTTGGCCTTTTGTGCATTATAAACTATCAATAATCCTACCAGTAAGACAATATTAGAAAACATGAAGCATTAGTAAACAAAAAAGGCATACTATTATAAGAGAAAAATAACTTTTAAGAGGGTAAAATACAGGCACAAAGAATGAAAGTATTTTCAAATCTACTACTGATATGGATTCATATTCAACAAGGATTTATTTAATATATATATTAGAACTTTAAAGATAAGAATCACACACCCTAATTAAGAAAAAAACATACAAAGCCTTGAACAGACACTCTGTAAAGAAAATATAAGGTGGCAAGTGAGCCCATTAAAGATACTCAACATTAGTACACAGGAAAATGAAAATTATATAATCTATTGATGCCAAGATTTGAAACTACAAAGTCACTTTGGTCATGTTAGTTAATACTGACAATTTGTATTATTAAGACTTGGACTTCGTTGGTGACATTCTTAAATTCATCATATATCCCAATGATGACGAGCTTGTTCTTGCCAAAATTCCTTTAGCACTCTGGTTTGAACCTCAGAAAATTGAATGTGATTATATACTTGATAGTATATACTGTGGATATTATACATGTATTGCTTAATTATTGGTAACCAGGTTATAGACTTCTTAAGAACTAGATTTTATGGCTATACCTCAACAAGGTAAGTTGCCAAATTCATGATTTTTGTTTGCTTTTATGGTACTGAGGATCAAACTCAGGGCCTTGTATTTTGTAGGCAAATGAGCTTCCACTGAACTGCATCCTCCACCCTTGAATCTATGCATTTTTAGCCACTCAATGGACTAGTCATTTTCAGCCCTAAACACAGGAATCATTGGTAAACCAGTCTCCCTCTAAATCCTATTTTTCTATAAATTTGTTTTCATGCCAAACTAACCTTACCTGGAGTTTTCTTTTTTCCACCACTCATTCTCACCCTCATTTCATCTCTCACCCTTTGTCTCCTTCTTGTCTCTGTTTCTTTCTGTCTCTCTTCTAATTTATTATTATTTTTTCTTTTCTTCCAGAACTCTTCTTCCATGAGCTCTGTATTAGGGAAATGCTAGCTACTTTGGTATAATTTCACTCATTAGAATTGCTTTAATTTATTTCTCTGACAAAGCAGACAGTTTAAGAAAATCAAATATGTATTATTTTCCCCTTGGAAATTTGCTTTCCACTTCTACTTATTCTATATAGTAAAGTGTGACAAAAGCAACAAGAAGAAGTTCAGTTTGTATCTTTTATCATTTTAACCTTCTCCAGATTTCACAGAAATGACATTTCAAGAATACTAGCTTCCCTAAATATTTTGTCAAACCATTCATCTCTGTCATCTTCTAGACTTCCGTAGTATTGATATTTTGTACTAAAATAATATTGTTGTTTGTTGTTAGGTGCCCTCGAATGGGTATCCCACTCATAGCGACCCTCATAGGGTTTCCAATGGCTGACTGTTTTGGGATTGCCCTGGGAGTGGATTGCCAGGTCCTTCTCCCATTTTTGTGGTGCTGGGAATTGAACTCAGGACCTCAGAGACTGCAGCGCAGCACTCTACCAACTGAGCTAACTCCCAGCCCAAAATAATATAACAATAGAAATTATTAGACATTTTATATATCTTCAATGTAGCCATAAATTCATGCTATTCAATAGCATTAACCTGTTTTTCACTTATATGTTTGTGAATATGCCTTTTCAAATAAAGTAAATTAAATTTAAAACATACAATTTCAGCTTTTATAAAAATAATTCATCTATTTTAAAATTCTTTTTTTATATTGTTGTTTATATTGCTGTGTATTATTGCCAACCTCAGGTGACAGAATTCTCTGCCTTTTAAATCAAATGGGTGTCCTACTGTCTATATGCATTTGAGTGAACTGAAGGTAAAAAATATTGAGGAAGTGTCTTAGAATATTTCTATCCAACATAGGCTTACAAACTCCACACCTGTTTTTATTCTATATTCCATGATACTAAAAAACATGAAAAAATTTAACAACAACAGCAACAAAAAAAAGACTAAGGAAATCCAGGTGCAGTGATACAAACCTGTACTCCAGCTTCTCAAGAGGCTAAAGAGGGCAATCATGAGTTTATGGGCAGAGGCAGCCTAGACAACTTCAGGAAAAACTATCTCAAAAGTAAAAGGATAAAAAATAATAGTATAATGGTGGAGTTCAGTGTCAGAAGACTTGCTTAGAATGTGTGAGGACCTAGTTTTAAATCCCTAATATTGCCAAAAAAAAGAGTAGGGAAATAAATAATAATACATATATATTTAATGTCTATTCTTTTAGTCATTTGACATCATAGTACTTGCTATAATCAACCTACTCCCAAAAGTCAATCCACCTTTGAAAACCCTATGAATATCAGAGAAGAACTGACAATAGTTCTTCGCCTGTTGTACGTAGGGTCTCTATGAGTTGGATCCTGTGGCATCCAATCCCGTCAGATCTCGGAAGCTAAGCACAGTCGGGCCTGGTTAGTACCTGGATGGGAGACCGCCTGGGAACACCAGAAGCTGTAGGCTTGAGAGAAGGACCTGGCAACCCTCTCAAAAATAAATCTGCCATTGAAAACCCTATGAACAGCAGAGAAGCACTGACAATAGTGTTTCACCTGTTGTACAGAGGGTTGCTATGAGTCAGATACTGACTCAATGGCACCTAACAACAACAACAACAAGAACAACACTGATAATTAATATATTGAAAGCATCAATTGAATAACTTCTTTCCAGATGTTATACTGTTTAAGAAATTGCCCTATTAAAAATTTATAAAACTGCCAGGAGCAGTGATGCATGCCTATAATCCCAGTGATTTTGGGAGGCAAAGGCAGGAGGATCACAAATTTGAGAGCAGAGGCCATCTGCATAATTTAGCGAGACCCTGTCTCAAAAAGTAAAAAAGAAAAAAATGTGCTGAGGGTGCAGCTCAGTGGTACAGCACTTGCAAAGCATTCAAATGCGAGGCCCTGGGTTCAACCCCTAGTACCCCACCAAAAAAAAAAAAAAACTGAAAATATTATATCAATCTAAGATGGGCACAGTGGCTCATGCCTATAATCCCAGAAATTTAGAAGGTAGAGGCAGGATGATAGAAAGTTCAAGGTCAGCTGCAGTCTGTGTAACTTACCAAGACCCTGTCTCAAGATAAAATATAAAAAAGGGCTGAGGGTGCAGTTCAGTGGTAGAGTAAATGCAATGTGTGTACAAGGTGCTGGGTTCAACCCCCATGTATCCTACAAAAAAAAAAAAAAATATATGAAACTGACTTCTTCAATAATGAAGACAACCATCTAGCAGATGGAATAGTGAATTCAATTTTCCTTTCTCAAAAGTTACATCATACATATTATTTGACAGATTTTACTTTTTGTTAAAAACAAAATTCTTGAGTTGGAAAATGGATTTAGTTATGTATGGTAGAACTCCCTTTACTGGAAATGTTAATCCCTAAAATAGCAGGGATTTTTTTTAAATGCTAAGTAATTTCGTTAAGAGAAAAACAGAATATCAGTAATTAATTCAATTATGACAATAATAGTTGTTTCATTTTCCTATAGAGAGCACTGGTAATAATGAAGTATTTTTATTAAGGTGTTGTATTAAGTGCCTTGTAGACCTATTTCAAAATATAATATTAATTATTTCAAGAATACCATTATTCATATTTATTAGTAGTATAGTTAAATGTGTATTAGGTTGGATACTAAATGATTATAGAGCATTTGAGATATGAGAAGTGCCATGATTTCACTGAAGTCAGTAGGAAGATAGCAGTAAAGAGTATTAAATAAGACCTGGACTTAGCAAAATAGAAAGGGTAGGGCAAAGCCACTATCAGGAGTTTAGGGAAGTTATTCTCTAAACTAAATTTAGGGAAAGTCAAATAATTAATTATTTATTGAATAGTCATAAAAGATTGTGTGTCCTAGCCAAACATGGTGACACACATCTATAATCCCAGCAACTGGAGAGGCTGAGGCAGGAGGATCATTAGTTTGAGGCCAGAGGCAACCTTTATAACAGTGAGACTCTGTGTCAAGATAAAAAATATATAGAGAGAGATGTGAGCTCACAGCAAGAGGATATGTAGGGAATAAGACAGGAGGTGTGGTGCAGTCTGCCCTAGCAGGAGAATGCCAATACCCTTACAGGTATCTCCTTAAAGAATACCAGTTCTCAAACAAAATTAATCAAAATTATAACAGCAAGATTGGACAAAGCTATTACTCTACCAGCAGAAAGATTTCTATGCTCTGAGTGATACCAGAGTCCAAAATCCCAAAATAAAACATTAAACCAAGGGCAACCCCAAAGATATAAGGCAGAAATGTCAAGAATAGGCAATAGCTAAAGCTTGACCAAATCTACACAAAATATGAAAAACCAGGAGGACAAAGAAGACCCATGTGACCACAATCCTATAATCCTATAATAGTTGATTTTAAAGAAACTCAAATATAAGATATACCAGAAAAAGAATTTAGAAGTCTGCTTATAATTATGTTAAAATACCTCAGACACCACAACCAAAGAAATAGAGATCTGAGGAAGAAATAAACAAGAAGTTTGGAATTACAAAACATAGTAAACTGCATTAAAATATCATAAGACTCTACAGTGTGCAGATTGGTTGAAATACTGAAGAAAAAATTGAAGAACTTATATATTCAGGTATAAAGAAAGACAGAAAGATGAGGCATTATGATCAATTCTTTCAGGAGTTTTTGACAAAATTAAGAGACCCAAGCTAGGAATATAGGGGATTTATGAAGGAGCTGAAACAAACCCTAGGGTCATAGGAAATCTTTTCAATGAAATAATCATGAAAACTTCCCAATCTTAAGGGAAGAAATATATAGTCAAACGACAGAGGCATCCAGAACTCCAAAATAAGTAGACCAGAGAAGGTCTTCTCCATGACACATTATAATTCAAATACTAAATCTAGATAGAGAAAAAAGAAAGAAAGAAAGAAAGAAAGAAAGAAACTATTTTAAAGAATCAAAGAGAGAAACACAACTCACAACTCCATCAGAATAACAGTTAAATTCTCAAAACAAGTCTAAAGACAAGGAACACATTGTCAGACATTCAAGTCCTGACGAAGAATTACTGCCAATCAAGAGTATTTTACCCAGCCAAGCTATCTTCTAAAATAGATGCAGAGTTTAAAACATTCCATGATATAGACAAGATGGAGCCATTTGTAACCAGAAAACTAGCATTGCAGAAGATTCTTAAGGAAATATTACATATTAAAGAAGCAAATCAAGCCCAAATGGAAGACCAAAGGAATAAATAAAAGTCATGAGAGGAATTGATGAACACAACAAGCTAATTATGAACCAAAGGGAGAGACCAATATCAAAATGGTGCACAATATCAAGGTCCTCTCAATAATTACTCTAAATGTAAATGGTATTAACTCACCATTTGAAAGGCATTGATTAGCTAACTTCATTAAAAATAAAAATGCTTGATATACTGGATTTAAGAACTCATTAATAAGTACCATAAGAGTCTGAAAATTAAAGACTAGAAAACAATATACCAAGCATGTGGAAACAAGAGAAAAAAAGGGATAGCTATACTAACTTCTGACAACCCATACTTCAGTCTCAAACTAATTAGAAGAGACAAAGATGGTCACTACAAATTAGTAAAAGGAACAACCAATCAGGAAATAAGATTAGTCAATATTCATGCACCAAACACATAACTTCATAGAAGAAACCTTCAGGCAATTAAAGAACATATAGGTGCAGACACAATAATTATAGGAGATCTTAATACACCAGTCTCTTCAAGAGAAGCATCTTCAAAGCAAAAAATTAGCAGAGAAAAAATGGACTGATATAATACCATAGACCAACTGGAATCATATGTTTACTGGAAACATATGTTTACAGAATATTCCCTTCATCAGAAGAGGAATACACATTATTCTTAGCACCATGTGGAATGTTTTCTAAAATAAGTCAAATTTTAGTCCACAAAAATAACTTCAACAAATACAAAAAGAAAATTGAAGTAACCACCTTTAACATATTAGATCTCAATGAATAAAACTAGATCTAAAAAGCAAGAAAAACTTCAGAAATATTGTAAATAGGGGAAATCTAAATAATATACTTCTGAATGATAAATGGGTTCTCAAAGAAATCAGAAAGGAAATTTTAAAATCCTTTCAATCAAATGAAGATGAAAACACAACCTACCAAAATCTATGTGATACAGCAAAGGCAGTTCTAAGAAGGAAGTTCATAGCCATGAATGCCTACATCAATAAGACAGTGAAGGCCCAATTAAAAAACTGAATAATATATCACAAGGCACTAGAAACCCAGTAACAAACCAACCCCCAAAGGGCTACACAGAAAGAAATTATTAAGATCAAGATGGAAATTATTGAAGTAGAGACTAAAAGAGAAACACTAAAAATTCATGAAACTAAGCTGGTTCTTCACAAATATTAATAAAACTGCACTCCCTTAGTCAGATTCACCCAAAGAGAGAAAAGGCCCAAATTAGTAAAACCAGGGAAGAGAAAGGGGAGATAGCAAAGGTTATCAGTGAAATTCAGAAGATCATCAGGGACTGCACTGAAAAATTTTACCACCCTCAAAATGAAAACACAGAAAAATTGGATAAATGTCTTAACCTGTGTGACTTATCAAAACTAAGTCCTGAAGTCATACGCAAATTAAACGGACCTATATAAACCAGTGAAACAGAGACAGTAATAAAAAAAACCCTCCAAACAAAGAAACTTGATGGGTTCACAGCTAAATTCTACCAAAGTTTTAAAGAACTATCAATACAATACCCATTCTCCTCAAATTATTTCATATAATAGAAAGAAAAGTTATTCTTTCAAATTCATTCTATAAAGTCAGTATCATTCTGATTCCAACACCCCATAAGACACTACAAAGAAAGCTATATACCAATTGCCTGGATGAACATTTATACAAAAATCCGCAATAAAATTCTTGCAAACCAAATACAACAATACATTAAAAAACATAAAACTCTATCACATGACTTCATTGGATAGAGGCAAGGCTGGCACAACATACATAAATCAATTACTATAATAGACATGTTGAGACTTGTAGACAGAAATCACATAATCATCTCAATTGATCCTGAGAAGGCTTTTGACAAAGTTGAACATCCCTTCATGACAAAAGTACTGAAGAAATTCCATATTGAAGGAATTTATCTGAACATCATAAAGGTCTCTGTGATAAACTTGTAGCCAACATCATATTAAATGGGGAAAAATTGAAAGCATTTCCTGTAAGATCAGGAATAAGAAAAAGATATTTACTCTGTACTCTTTTATTTAATATTATGATTAAAGTCCTAACCAGAACAGTCAAGCAAGAGAAAGATATAAAAGGAATTCAGATGGGGAAAACAAGAGGTTAAACTATCCTTATTAGCAGATGACATAATCCTCTACATAAAGGAAACTAAAAATTATACTAAAAAACTCTTGGAGCTAATTAGCTCCTTCAATAAAATAAAAGAATACAAAATTAACATTCAAAAATCAGTAGCTTTCTTATATATCAACAGTGAACTGGAAGATAATGAAATCAAGACAATCCCACTGACCTCAAATTACTTCATATAATAGAAAGAAAATATACTTTTTCAAATTAATTCTATAAAGCCAGTATCATTCTGATACCAACACCCCATAAGGAAACTACAAGGAAAGAGAGCTATAGACCAACTTCCCTGATGAACATTGATGCAAACCAAATACAACAATGTTGTTGTTGTTAGGTGCCATCGAGTCAGTATCTGACTCATAGCGACCCTCTGTACAACAGGGGAAACACTATTGTCAGTGCTTCTCTGCTGTTCATAGGGTTTTCAATGGCAGATTGATTTTTGGGAGGGGGTTGCCAGGTCCTTCTCCCAAGCCTGCAGCACCTGGTGTTCCCAGCAGTTTCCCATCCAGGTACTAACCAGGCCCGGCCCTGCTTAGCTTCCGAGATCTGAAGGGATCGGATTCCACAGGGCTATGGCTGCAGGCCAAATACAACAATAGCCCACCAAAAACTAAACATTTAGGAATCAATCTAACTGAAGACACTAACGTCTTCTACAATGACAACCCCAAAACATTAAATAAAGAAATAGCAGAAGATACTAGAAGATGTAAGGACATTCCTTGATCATGGATCAGAATAATTAATATTGTGAAAATGGTTACACTACCAAAAGTGATATATAGATTCAATGTAATCCCCACCAAAATTCTAATGACTTATATTGCAGATATCAAACAATTTTAAAATTCATTTGGAAACACAAAGAACTACATATACTCAAAACAATGCTAAGTAGCAAAAACAGTGCAGAAAGTATCACACAACCTGACTCCAAACTATACTACAGGGCCATAGTGGGTAAAATAGCTTGGTACTGGCACAAAAACAGGCATGAAGATCAATGGAATAGAATAGAAGATCCAGGGATATACCTATGCAACTGCAGCTGCCTGATCTTTGAAAAAGGGACAAAAGACATACATTGGAGAAAAAGTGACTCTTCAATAAATGGTACTGGGAAAATTGGATATCCACATGTAGAAGAATGAAAGTTGACACATGTCTCTTAATCTGTACAACAGTCAACTGAAAATGGTCCAGAGCCCTCAATATAAGTTGGAAACCTTAAAAATTCTAGAAGAAAAGATAGAAAACACACTCCACCAAATAGGCATAGGCAAATACTTCCTTAACAAGTATCCAATTGCCTGGGAAACTTCACTAAGAATCAACAGATAGAATTACATAAAACTGAAAAGCTGCTATACAGCAAATAAAACAATTAACAGAGAAGGGAGAGCCCATAGAATTGGAGAAAATATTTGCATTCTACATGTCTGACAGAGGATTAATTTCTAGATTGTAAAGAACTCAATGTAGGGAAAAATTGGGAGGAAATTGACAAAAACCCCTAAACTGGGAAAATGGCTTTTGAATATCTGGTTTGTAAATTAGAAATCTAAGGAAAATTAAAGTAACTTGCTTGCATGTTTGTACAAAACCCTTCCTGATTGGACAATTGGATTGAAAGCTGATCGGCTCAGGCCATGCCTTGGGCAAGCAATATAAGGAGCTGTGATATGGCAGTTCGATACTTTCTTCACCTTTTTGTCCAGATCATTGGCTAAGCAAGACCTTTTCGCCTTCCTCTTGCCCGGAGGAGCACAGGTGAGGAAATGGCTCTGTCGCCTGGACCCTCCCGGAGGAAAAAATGCTCTCCCGCTGTGACCATCAATAAAGAAAGAACCTGCTCTCTGTCTGATCTAGGAGGAAGCAAGAACTGTCTCCTAGTGACCACCGAGACCACCAACTCGGTGTTTGCCCCTGGAAGGCAAAAGTGCCTGAGGCTTTTCCTTTCTCCCATCTCCACCAGACTCCCGAGGGCCGCAGGAGTCTGTGCCCAACACCCAATCAAAACAAATAACAGATGTTGGTGAGGATGTAGAGGAAAAGGAACCTTATTACATTTCTGGTGAGACTGTAAATTATTTCAGTTACTTTGGAAATCAATATGGAGGTACCTTAGAAAACTAAGACTAGAACAACCATATGACCCAGCTATACCACTCCTGGGAATATACCCAAAGGAAGATAAGCCATCACACCACATAGAAACTTTTACTTCCATATTTAATGCAGCACTCTTCAAAAGTACAAGGACATGGAATCAAACAAGATCTCCATCAACTGAGCAATGCAAAAAAAAAAAAAAAAAACAATTCTGGTATATGTACACATGAGAATAGTACTCAGCAGTAAACAAAGAATGAAATGATGTCATTTGCAGGAAAATTGATGGAAATAGAGAACATCATTTTAAGCAAATTAACCTAGACTCAAAAAGAGAAATATCATATGTTCTCACTCATATGTGGGAGCTGAACCTAATTTAAAGGAAAAACATTTTTGCAGATGTGGATATATAAAAGTGAACAATCATTATTATCTAAGAATGTAAAATTCAACTGGACTCAACAGGAGGGGTGAAGAAGTCAGCAGGTGAGAGCAGAGATTGGGGAAGTGGGGAAAGGAAGGAGGAACAATGTAAAGGAGTAAAGAGGGTGAGGAAAAACAAAAAATGCAGGATACATTTATATGAATATATAAAGAAAAAGGGAAAAAAGGGAAGGAAAAAAATCAATGAGTATAACCCATAATATGATTTTCATTACATATTGATTAAAATTCCTAGTTTTTTTCTTTAAAAGTGGCAAAAAAAAAAAATGGGCTGGAGATGCAGCCCCATGTTAGAGTATTTGCATAGTATATGAAGACCCTGGATTCATCCCCAAGTACCACAAAAGAAAAAAAAAAAGAAAAGAAAAAAAGAAAAGTGATAAAGATATTTTGTCTATCTCCTGTAGTAATTAATAGATTTATGAATGATTTAAATGTGGAAAGTATAAACGCTAAGGTCGCTGATATTTTGGCTATCCTCATAAAAACTAGAAGAGACTGTACTTGCTTGAGCAACTGGAACCACATCTTTGCAACTTGATATCTTCAATACTTTTTAGAGCAGAGAAAGAAATGTGGGAAGGGGAACATGGACCTACTAGGGTCAGAGGCATGAATTAGTCATGATAGAGGAATCTAGAAGGCAGGCCTAGATCTGGTCTCAGAGCAAGAAATCTGGCAGAGATTTTCCAGTTACCAGAAAACTTCATTATCATAGAAGGATAAAAATTTCCCCAACAGTAATTGAATGTTGACTCAGTAAATTACAGTCATAAAGATAATTCTATTGACTTAAACTTAAATTGATCACTTTACTGGGAATGATGCTTAGTCTACCCCAGGTTCTGATTTCAACAGATAAGTGAACTTACCAGAAGAAAATCAAGAAAATAGCAAGGAATCAAAGATAGCTGGGTAGATAAAAAACAGGCATTGCCTTCCAACCATATTTATGTCAGGGTACACACAGACATGGTCAGCCCTGAGGAAGTAATGTATATTCCCTCTGAGTCTCAGTTTCTTCAGTTATAAAAATCAGAGTAAGAAGTAAATGTTGGCCAGGACTCTTTCAGGATAAAAAGTCATACTCAGTGTAGTATTAAAAATAATAAAATGATGATGGAGGTGGCAGAGGGTGAAACTGAAGTAATCCATTGAACAGTTTTAGTAGCATCAGTTGAAGTGCTTCTCTTTCTTTTCTTTATAATAGCCATTGATATACATAAGATTTGATATGTGAATACAAAATGATACAAAATATATCAAATAGCCTATGAAATTTCTGTTTTTCTTGTATTTTCTCCCTTTCTATCAACAACGTCAAAGACTAGCAATATAGTATGACTGAATTGACAGTGCTTTCTGAAATAAATATCTCAAAATTCAAACCATAACTAAATAAAAGAATATTCCATGAGAAGCTAAGGAAATTGTACTTTTCTATAACACAATATACCTCTCATATTTCTCTTGCGATAATCCAAGATACAATAAAATAAGTTCCAAAAGAACATTGTTTTCACACATGATAAAACCAAGGAAATCTTCAAGAGTGATGTGTCTTTGTGTGATACACATACACACACACATACATTACAAGGTGATTTGAGAAAAGGAGTACCTCATTGCATTTGCTTTTTCAGAAAAATTTCCTATAGTACATTTTTCATAGTAAAAATACTTTTGATTTTAAAATGATTTGATCAAAATTGTGTGACTAAGTTCAGCTACTTTGGAAATCAATATGGAGTTACCTTAAAAAACTAAGAATAAAATCGTGGAAATAAAATAATCTAAAACATAACTGGGGCTGGGGTTTTGCTCAGTCAGTGGAGGGTTGGTCTGCATGCTCTGAGGTCCTGGCTTTGATTCCCCAGCACAACAAAAATAAGACAAGGACATGGCAGTCCACTCTTTAAACAGTCCCAAAGCAGTCAGCCATTGAAAACCCTATGAAGAGGAAAGAAACACTGACTGGATGCAGGGTATGACACAGTGTCAGGTAGTGTTTGGTTCTGTTGGGCATAGGGTCACTATAAACCAGACCCAACTTCACAGCAACTAACAATAACAACAATAATAAATAAATAAACAATAATAATAAATAAATAAATGATATAAATACTTAATGGTGAGCATTTTTTATTAAAATAATACATTTTGGAGTTATAGAATACATCTTTGTGCACATGTTGTTTCTGTTGTTAGCAATAACAACAACATGTGTGCAAAGATGTATATTATATATGCCATTGAGTCAGTGTCCAACGCATAACAACCCTACATACAACAGGCAAAACACTTTATCAGTAATTCTCTGCTATTCATAGGGTTTTCAATGGCACACTGATTTTGGGGAGTGGGTTGCCAGATCCATCTTCCAAGCCTACAGTATCTGGCATTCCTAGGTGGTCTCTCATCCAAGTACTAACCAGGCCTGACCCTGCTTAGCTTCCTAGATCTGCAAGGATCAGATGCCACAGTGCTACGGGTGCAGGCACATTTGTGCACACAGATTACTCAAACTGATCTCTATTGTGAAATGAATAATTTGTGTTCTAAGAAGAAAACAAAAACTCGTCGACTAGAAAAGTTTAGACATTTGCAAAGTAAGATCGGTTTAATTGAAGATCACATGTTAGTTCAAATAAATCTCCTACTTCTAAATAAAATCCTCATGAAGACACAGAAAAAAGTGTAGCCCAGGTAGATAATAACTTGACTGTGATATATATATATATATATATATATATGTTTTATATATATATTTGTATATATGCATAGATAGATAGATGATAGATAGATAGATAGATAGATAGATAGATAGATAGATAGATAGATAGCAGAGAAATTTCAAAATATTTAAAGTGCCCTAAGATTGATCAGCCTGCAGCCGTAGCCCTGTGGAATCCAATCCCCTCAGATCTCGGAAGCTAAGCAGGGTCGGGCCTGGTTATTACCTGGATGGGAAACTGCCGGGAACACCAGGTGCTGTAGGCTTGGGAGAAGGACCTGGCAACCCCCTCCCAAAAATCAATCTGCCATTGAAAACCCTATGAACAGCAGAGAAGCACTGACAATAGTGTTTCCCCTGTTGTACAGAGGGTGGCTATGAGTCAGATACTGACTCGAGGGTACCTAACAACAACAACAACAAGATTGATCATGGAAGTTCTACTCTTTTGTGTTTTCATTGTCTGGATGACATAATACCATACTTAACTCTAACCTACACTCATAAGCTAATTGTTGCTATATTTGCCACATGCCTACTTCAATAATTCTGCAGAAAATTCAACCCCATATCCATCAGTTATTCTATCTCCGGTGGTTATTCCATTAGCTTTAATTCTACTCTTATCTGTTAGATTTGCCTCCAATTTGTGGATTTTTCTGGCAGGCTTCATGTAATTTCTTCAGTCTCTTTGAAGTGATAGGTACACAGGATCTTGTTTTCTAATAGCAGATGGAAGCTAACAACCATAACAGGGAATTATTTGCTTAAAGCAATACCAGCTTTTTAGTGTTTTGTTGTTGATACCAGGGTATATTAATCAAGTTCAAATTCTTTGGATTAGAAGCATTTAATTCACATTTATATATTTATATTTTATTTATATAGCATAATAAGGAAATAAAGAATAGGCCAGAGTAACCCTGTATACTCTAACTCCCAAAATATATATTCTGTACATTTTATTGAGCTCTAACTTCAATTCTCCAACTGTGTTAAAAAATATGTAATGCTGTTGTTGTTAGGTGCCATTGAGTTGGGTGTGACTCATAGTGACCCTGTGTACAACAAAATGAAACATTCCCAGATTCTGTGCTAGGCACATGATCTTTCTTATGTTTAAGCACATTGTTTCAGCCACTGTGTTAATCCATCTAGTGAGGGTTTTCCTTTTTATTAATGACCTGCTCTTCTCCCAAACACAATTTCCTTTTCCAGGGATTGGTCCCTACTGACTACATGTCCAAAATATGTAAGAGGCAGCCTAGTCATCCTTGCTTCCAAGGAGCACTCTGGTTGCACCTCCTCTAAGATAAATCCATTGGTTCTTTTGGAAGTCCGTGGTATATTTGATATTCATCTCCAGCACCATTATTTATAAGTGCCAATTCTTCTCCTGTCTCCAATATTCAATGCCCACCTTTCAAAACCATATGATGTGACTAAAAATACCATGTCATGAATCAGGCACACCTTTGTCTTCAATGTGACATCTTTGGTTTGCAACACTTTAAACAGGTCTTTTGCCACACCTTTTCTCAATGCAATGCATGTTTTGATTTTGTGACTGATGCTTCCATTGGTGTTGATTATAGAACCAATTAAAATAGTCTTGGACCATCTCAATCTTTTCTCCATTTATAATGAAGTTGCATACTGACCCAGTTGTGAGGATTTTTGTTCTCTTGATGTTGAGGTGAAATCCATACTGAAGGCTGTGCTCTTTGATCTTCTTCAGTAGATGTTTCAAATCTTTTTTCATTTTAAACAAGCAGAATTGTGTCATTAGCATAATGCAGGATGCTAATGAGTCTTCCTCCAATCCTGATACTACAGCCTTCTTCATAAAGTCCAGCTTCTTGATTTATTTGCTCAGCATAGAGATTAGGAAGATTGTGAAAGGAGACATACCTGTCACACATCTTCCTGACTTTAAACCAAGCAGCATTTCCTTTTCTGTTTGAAAGACAGCCTCATGGTCCATGTTCAAATTCCACATGAGTAAAACTAACTACTTTGGTATTCCCATTCTTTGCAATGGTATACATAATTTGTTGTGATTCACACAGTCAAATGCTTTGCATAGTCAATAACACATATATAGACATCTTTCTGCAATTCTTTTTTTGACCAATATCCATCTGACATCAGTAATGATGTTCCTGGTTCCATACCCTTTTCTGAATCTGACTTGACTTTTCTGCAGTTCTTTGTCAATATACTGCTACAGTCACTTTTGAATGATTTTTAGCAAAATTTTCCTTGTGTTTGATATTAATGATATTATTTGATAATTTTTCATTCAATAATGTTATTGTTGGTTTGGTGTCATCAAGTTAGGTCTGAGTCATAGCAACACTCACAGGGTTTTCAATGGTTGATTGTTTTGAAATTGCTTTGGGAATGGATTGCCACATCTTTCATCTTTCTCCTATATTTTTGTGAGGTCCTCAGAGAGTGTAGGGCAGTACTCTACCAACTGAGCCAAACCCTAGCCCAATTAATATGCTATAGAGATCTGAAAGGGGCTGGGATTTAGCTCAGTGGGTAGAGCACTACACTACAGTCTCTGAGGTCACGAGTTCAATTCCCAGCACCGCAAAAATGGGAGAAGGACCTGGCAATCCACTCCCAAGGCAATCCCGAAACAGTCAGCCATTGAAAACCCTATGAGGGTCGCTATAAGTCGGATACCAACTCGATGGCACACAACAACAAGAGATCTGAAATAAGAGGCCAAAATAAAATTCTTGATTCCCCCTCTACCCAATTTGTAAGCTATTTTCTGTTAGTAAATTATACCACCTAGACCCTAAGGACTCTCCATAACTGATTTTTTCCCTCAATACCTATAACAGTCTTACATGCTATCCCCAGAATACCTTAGAAATATCTCAAATCTCTACCTGTGTTGTTAATACTGCAGTCCAAATCCACTTCTCTTTCAGATTGCTCTGATGTCATTATAAAATAGTTTACATAGAATTTTCAATATCTTTGCTCAAATCTATTCTCTTTATTGTAGGCAGGTTGAATATTTTTATACAATCATGTAGTCAATACCCAATCAATGAACACAAATTGAGTACCTACTATATTTCAGGTACTATTCATGGCTATTAGTATACAATAAACAAAGACACAGATTAAGGAGTTTATATTTCATTAAATGAAAATAGTAAAAAGAAAAGAATAATTTGTTGGCAGTTGATAAGAGCTATGAAGAAAAATAAAAATAAGAAAGGGAATAGAAGGTGATGACAATGTAGAAGCTGTTGTTAAATTATAAGAAAGCCACAGAAGCTCTCTTAGATATATTTAACTTTAATGAGAGATATTGACGGAATGAGAAAATAAGCATGAGGATACCTTGGAAATTCTTCCTAGCAGAAAAGAACAATAGTGCAAAGGATTAAGAAAGCATGTGCCTGTGAAATAACAAGAGGGTAAATTGGCTGGAGCAGAGTTACCAGATGGCAGAGTGGGAGATAACACATTCAGAGGAACATAAAGGGCCAGATCAGTGAGGTCTGTTTGGACTGTTGTATGTCCCCTATATGTTATCTGGTTAGAAAGGACACTTTTGGAAGGTCTTGTGCAGTTGGTGAACTGATATGATGTATGTATTTAGTAAATCAGTAGGACTGCCTAAATGGTAAAAAGATTAGTTTGAAGGCTTTTTACAAAACCTAATTAGATACATAGTGACTTGTTTGGGTGTAGGGAAAAAAGAGATCAATTTTTTATACATGTCTGCAGTAAGATGTGGAAGACTTCAGGAAAAGATATATTTTTGACAGATGTAGGTAAACATTGAGACAATCAAGAGTTTGGGATATATGCTTAGACTTCCAAGTAGAAAGCTTAATTAAATGTTTAGATTTGTGAGTCATAAATTGACAAAAATACACCGAGCTAGAGATTGAGAAATTCGTAAAATACATGGGTATTGAAAACTACTGCTTCATCTTGTACCCTTCTCCTCCTACAATCCTGCAATGCCCAAGGGTCTAAGAATCAAATCTATAATCTTACTATATCCTACCAGATGGGTTTATCTAATCTGGTTTCTGTGAAATTCACATCAGAATTTTCCTGATAGCAACTCTCATCTTATTCTTTGTGTCCCAGTTATGTGACATTTTCTTTTCCCGATATAATTTAAGCTCCTTCCTTACTGAGGGATTTTGCACTTGCGATTCCTTGTACTTTCAACCTCATCCTGAATTTTTAATGTCTAATTTTTCTTGTTCTAAATTATCAGTTACTTATCAGAGAGTTATCTTTATCCCTCAAGATTTTTCTTTTTTCTTTATAGTATTCATCCCAAATTGACTCTCATATATTTATTTATATGTTTAGTTTGACAGGATTCTATCAAATACTCTTTCATCGATATGATCTTAAGAACAACAATGAGGCTAAGGATGTAACTCAGTGGTAGAGTGCTTGCTTAGTCTGTGCAAAGCCCTGAGTTTAGCCTCCAGGACCATTAAAATTACAAAAAAGTTGATAATGATGCTATTTTCTTTTTCACTGTATACAAATTTTTAGAATACTGTACTTAAAAAGTGGATGAATAGAAGAAACAATGGACAAAGTCATGATCTACTTCATATTACTAGGAGAAAACTAAGCAGATAGTTGATAAGTAGAGAAGGTTTTTTGGCTTTCTTAGAAGTAAAATAGTAGATGAATTGTTAGAAAAAACATTTTTTATTGTAAATACACTGGTACACACACAGCATAGTTAGCTGATTTTCATATATCAATTTAAAGTACTAACATACCAGAAGTGTGGATAAAGGATTTTTATATTGTAAATAGAAGAGAGAAATATTTTAAAATGAAAACAAGGGGACAAATAGAAAAAAGAGAAGGAAAGAAAGAAGGGAGAAAAGAAAGAAGGAAGGGAAGGAAGGAAGGAAGGAAAGGAAAAACATATAAAAAATGGATTGCACTAGGAGCTGTGGTTTCACCTTATGGAATTTATAATGAATAAATGAAAATATGTGTTGATCAAATGTGAGACCTCGAATGGTCCATTCTTAATGTTGCAAAAATAAAAGTGCTTGTCATCTATGTATCTCTCATTTTAATAAATGGTAAATAAGGTAGATGACAAAATATTATAGAAGAAAGAAATGGGAAAAAATTAGTTAAGTTAGAGTAATAAGTAGCTGAAAATGACCTATTATATATTCCAAAAGAAAACAGAAAACTTCTTAGTGCCCTGTACTGCCACTGAAATATCAAAAGTGATTGAATCTTGATTTACCTCATATTTCATCTACCAGGAAGGAGAAAGGAAATGAATGCATTGCTTTTATGGACACTTGCTGGAAATGTCTTATATTATATCAAATTATAATTTCTTAGAAAGACTGATAAACATAGTTGTTCAACCTGGTGACTACATTCTCAGCTAAAAATTAGCCTCCAAGTATGCAGGGCAAAAATAAAAATAGATATGAGGGAACAACTAGCAATTCTAACCCAATGCCATGTGTGTAATCTCTTCTTCAAGCATTGATCATAAATATCCACACTCCCAGGAGACAACCCCTTCAGGTAATCCACACAAATCATATCCAGATTTGGGAAATACTTCAGAGATTTGTATTAAAGCCATATCATTTTTCTCTGTTGCTTTCTCACCAATTCATCACAGATGTGTATGCAAGACAGTTTTCCTGGTGCTGTTGGACTGAACTACTTTTCTATCTTTTTCCCAAAAACAACTGGAGAATATGCTGGAAATGCAACATCTGGAGATAAGGGGGAGCTGGCTGGAAGAGCCTAGGCTCTGTTCCAGTCCCTTACTAGAAACAGAATGTCCCTCATGTTTTAATCAGCATGTCATGTGTCACCCTCTCTCAAAATGTATAACCTGCAGTGGGCTACTTTCCAGAGTTCCTCAGCTGTGGTGTAAGTGGGACACTTACAAATTCAATTCCTTGCAGCCAGGCAGATTTGCTGAGTGTCAAGGAACAAGCTCACAATGGATGTTAGGTAACTGCTGTCCCTTGTTGCCTATTTGGGAGCAATAAACCTACTTTCTACAATGCAAATAGGGGGAGAAAGGCTTTCTGTTTTACTATATAGATGACTTGGTAACTACATAATGGGCCTGCTTCGCAGCATACACTATCCTGAGCTTCCAGGGTAGTACCTGGAAGAAAATGGGAAATAAATATTTGTTAAATGATGTGTTACAACTGGAGATATAAATTAGCATATATTACTTGGGCAGACATGATATGTAAATATGAAAGCCTAAAGTAAAACTCTTCAGTCCAAGTATATTAGTCATGAAATTTATCATAGGAAAATAATGCTTGAGAATGAAAGTGGATGTGCAAGAACAGTCACTGTAGTGAAAACCATTTTCCATGATTCATATTCAAATTCTACTTAGTTCCATTTCAGTGTGCTCTTCATTCAAACAGGTTGTTGACTCTGTTAATCAACTCATAGTAAGCATAGGTGAGGCAGAAAATAAAAATAGAGTTTGCATGGTTCCTGATCAGAGTTCTGCTTCTGAGCCTTAGAGAGGAGATTCTGGCAGGCCACTGTTCCTGCTATGATATATAGCTGAATAAAAACAGAAAAATCATATTTTTAAAAAGATGCCACAGAACTGTGTAATCAGTGAATACTTAAATAATTAAAATTCCAGTTGTGAAGCATATATCTTGGGTGGTTGTTCAAGCAGGCCATTTTCTTGTTTAGAGTCATTTTATAATATGGGTGAATGGAAGGCTGGAAAAGGAAAAGAATGGAAGATTGGATAGGAAAGAAGAGGGAGAAATCAACAGTTATGCAGCTTATTATAAGGATTAAATCTGAGGAAACACAAAACCCACAGTTATTGGTTTTGTTTTGTTTTTGTGTGTGTGTGTGTGTGTATTTTTATTTTTTTCTCTTCTTTTTGGTTTTTCTCACAGGATAATTCCTTGGTTCCAGGGTGGCATGGGAAGTTAGAGATGTGGAGTAGAAATTTACAAATGTAGAATGAACTCTCATAAAATTTCTGTTTTTAAAAGGGAAAATACCACTAGAAATAGTCAGTCTGGGTCAATCATATATTTTTGCTTTAAAAATATTTGCTGGATATGAAACTTGAGATAGAGCAAAGCTAAAAGACTAAGTTAGAATTCTCCAGAGAGTCAAGAGAACGTTCTTAGACTTTTGGTGCTGAGGAGACAGTAGTAAACATGACTTTGTTGTTGTTGTTGTTAGGTACCCTCAAGTCGGTATCTGACTCATAGCGACCCTTATAGGGTTTTCAATAGCTCAGTGCTTTGGGATTGCCTCGGGAGTGGATTGCCAGGCCCTTCTCCCATTTTTGTGGTGCTGGGAATTGAACTCGGGACCTCAGAGACTGCAGCCCAGCACTCTACCAACTGAGCTAAATCCCAGCCCAAACATGACTTTAGAATAATAATAATAAATTTCCTCTAAGACACAGGCATAGATTGTTAAGGGCTGTGAAGAATCCAGGATTTCACTCAATTTGCAAGGGACAATTTGGAAAGTTACAGTTGCAGATGCTTGCAGAAGATACAAAAACTTGTGTTGAAACAAAGGGTTGTATTATGCAACTATGCAAAGCAATGGTAGTGTCCAGAGTACTAAAGCATTGTTTGTTTGTATGTGTGTTTTTTCTTTTGTTTGCCTTTTGATATCATCTCCCTGAGCCCCTTCTATTAGAACTATATAAATTGATATTATAAATGAATTCCTATTGATGTGGAAATTGATATGCAAAAAATATTTGGAAGGAAATTCAGAGCAATATAATCTAAAAATGTTAAAGTATTTATATTTTCTCTAAAATTAAATATATATTAAACATGTTGATATTTGATTTAATAATAACAGTAAGGAACATAGCCATTATATGTCTCAAATAGAAGAATCCAGAAACATCAATGATACAATCTTGTCAAAACCTTCACACTTGAACTTGGCAAAAACCATAGATCCAAACACCAAATTATAGGAATACAGAAAACCAAGATACACTACACTATGAAAAACAATCAAGAAAGTGTCAATTGTGGGAAGTATATAAAAATAACCATATTTCATCAATCAATATGTAACAAAAAAAAAAATTTGTTGTTGTTAGATGCCATTAAGTCATGTCCAACTCATAGCGATCCTCATAGAGTTCTCAATGGCTTAATACAAGATATTTAAAATTGGATAATAATGTAAAACTGGATAATATTTTTGTTTGTTTGTTTGTGGTATTGGGGATTGAACCCAGGACTCTCCTGCTTGCAAGATTTGCAAGTGCTGTACCACTGCGCTGAACCCCAAGTCCAGTTTTTTTCTTACTTTTTGAGATAGGGTCTTGCTAAATTATGCAGACTGCCTCTGGTCTGGAACTTGCAGTCCCCCTGGCTTCACTTCTGGAGTCTCTGGGATTACAGGTGTGTGCCACCACGCCCAGCTTGGATAATACATATTAATAGGTTATTTAAAATTTTTGATGTGAAAATAGTATATGATTTTGTTTTAAAAATAGGATCATTCTATGCCGGGCATGGTGGAGCACGCCTGTAATCTCAGCAGCTTGGGAGGCGAAGGCAGGAGGATCACAAGTTCAAGACCAGGGGAAGTCTGCATAACTTAGGGAGACCCTGTCTGAAAAAGTAAAAAAAATGGGCTGGGGGTGCAGCTCAGTGGCCCAGCACTTGCAGAGCATGCAAGCATAAGGCCCTGGGTTCAACCCCCAGGACGGCAAAAAAAAAAAAAAAAAAAAAAAAAAAAAAAAAAGTTAGGATCATTCTCTTTTAGACAGCTTATGATGAGTGTGTGAAAGTCACTTTCAATGGGGTAGGAAGACTTCTCCCACTGGCCAAAATGATTTCTCAGAATTTAGGATAGAGTGTGCTCAACTTCATTAAAATCATCACACACATCCAAAACACACTTATAGGAGCCCATTTTTTCTCAATCAATGCCTTCATTTTAACAGAAAATACTCTGTGATGCTGAATGTTCAATTTGTGTTGTAATTCAGCCAGTCACAGAATGAGATTCTGCATTTGATTTTCAGCAAACATACTTTGGCCACTATAGGATATAAAGACTCCCTTTGAGGTTACAGATAGAAGCCTGCAGATCACTTATACTTCATTTAACCTAGGAATTAAAAACCAGACCCTATTTCTTTTCTTTTTTCTCACCACTTTATCCATAGATATAAAGATCAATCAGTAATTTTCACTAAAGTAGTTAGTTTTCCAAATACACCCAAGTCTTTGTTTCTTATAAATGACTGATTATGACTATCCAATGAAGACATTTTATGTATCTCTATTACTAGTTCATATAATAGACTGTTGGTAGTCTTGTTACTACTGAAAATAGAATTACTAGATTGGAAAATAAATACAAGAAACCCTAGTAGTAATAAAATTCATTCTTAAATTTTTGCTCTCTAGACCAATTCTCAGTATTAATATTAGTCAGCATACTCTATAGAAACAAAACCAAAAACACATTCATTAATATAAGAATGATAGTATCTACATAAAATATTTATTATGAGGAATTAGCTCACACAATTATGCAGACTAGAAAGTCCAATATTCTGTCATATGCAGCATAGAGAGTCTCAGAGAAGTCTGTGGTGTAGTTTCAACCTGAGTCTGAAGTCCTAAGAAAAGAGTGCCAATGGAATAAATTCCAGTTCAATGGCAGGAGAAAACTGATGTCTCAACTTAAACAGGAGAGTAAATGGGTATAATTCTCTTTTCCTCCAAATGTTTGTTGTCTTGAGAATTTCAGTAGATTGATGAGGTCCACCCATGTAGAGCAGGAAAATTTTGCTTCACTCAGTCCACCAATTCAAATGCTAATCTCATCTATAAATATATTCAGAGACACAATAAAAAACAATTTTTAAGAAAATATCTGGGCCTTTATTGATCAATCAAGTTAATGCATAAAATTAAGCACAACAGAAGTAAATGCTGAAATATTTAAGGCCAAAGTGGCTTGTTACATAAGATTTACTTAAAATTAATATGTGATGGATTGAGAAGGCTTTTAGACTGATGATTATTTTATATAGGTGATGATACATTTGTAGTGTATTGGGAGTAATTTATTGTTACTATAACTACTATGTTGCCTGTAGCCATACCACTGTGGCATCTGATCCCATCAGATTTCAGAAGCTAAGCAGGGTGCAATGTGGTTAGTACTTGGATGGGAGACTGCCTGGGAACATCTGGTGCTGTAGGCTTGGGCAAAGGACCCAGCAACATACTCTCAAAAAATAATCAGCCATTGAAAACCCTTTGAATAGCAGAGAAGCACTGACAATACTGTCTTCCTGTTGTAGGAAGGGTTGCTATGAGACAGACACTGACTAGATGGCACCTAACAACAACAAAATAACTATGTTAGTTTTTTATTGCTGCACAACAAATTATCACAGATTGGTGCCTGAAAATAGCACTCATTTGTTAGTTCACTGTTCAGTAAGTCAGAAGTTTGAGTTGGATTAACTTTCTTTACTCATACAGTCAAAAGGCTGAAAAATAAAATGTGTGAACTTGGCTGAGGTGTTATGTGGAGGTTCTCAAAAAGAATGGCTTCTGAGTTGTTTCACGTTAGTAGTACAAACTATTTATTTGAAGTTGTGGGACTGACTGCAGTTTTTTTGATGACTGTCAGCCAAAATTTAGCTCTTTGAGGTTGCTCTCATGTCCTTTCTATATTTAAAGCCAGAAACTAAATATTGCTCTTGCATCAATCTCTCTAATATTCTCTTCTACTTCAGAGAGAGAAACTCTCTTTTGTAAAGGGATTATGTTTAGCATAGGCCCCCAAGGATAATCTATAAGTGCTATTTGTAACATAAGTATAAGAATATCAGTAAGAGGTGATGGTCATAAGGACATCATAAGATTCTACCTATCACCATAATTTATAAAAGCATGCAAAAATATAAATAGTAAGTGGATTCAAATCCGTCTTTTAGACATATAGTTTTGAAAACAAGAAAAGGGAATATTTGTATTTTGTAGAGTAAGTTATAGTAAACTCAAATGTAGAGTTTAAACAATAATTAATAACTTAATTGATTAAATATTTTAATAAAAATGTTTGGGAACTATTGTACTTTGTTTTAACAATTGAAACACACATGAAAAAGATTCCCTAAGCTTAAGCTGTAAGAGTTGTGTGAGATTCCTCTCAGCCAGAGATCAGGAACTACTGTCAACAAGTCAAATGAGAAATAAAATCTTTTTACAACTTGGTACCAGGTTTTATACAATTTAATAGCTAAGAATAATTTGTATGTTTTTAAGCATTTGTTAAAAACACACACTATCAAAGAAGACCACACACACACACACACACACACACACACACACACACAAAGACTATATATGACCACAAAGCCTAAAATATTTACTATCTGGACATTTACTAATAGAGATTGCTGACTCTTGCTCTAAACAACATTTATATTTCATTCTTAAATGGCATGCAAACAACAACCAAAGTAACTTCAGCTAAAGGAATGACTTCTGTGAGAATTGAATATTGGTATATTATTCAAAATAAATAAATGATGATAGATTTGATGCAATATTGTGGCTAGCTCTTCATAATATATCAAATTCCTTATCTGTGACTTTGGCTTGCATGTTATTTTATTAATTACCCTATGTATGCATGTTTCAAAGTGAGTTCCTAGGTGTATATCAGGAAGAGGTATCTATTATGGAAGAAACTAAACATTACAATTTTATAAAATGTTATGATTGTAAAGAGAAAATTCTTTGCATATTCAAGATTTAGCAAGCAATAATTTCTTAACTGCAGTTGAGAAATATAGCTTTAGAGGAAATAGTACATTACTTTCATTGTGCCAGATACTGTGTAATTGTTTTACACTAGAGTATCCTGTTCATTTTAAGTGCAAGATGTTGCTTACATCCTGAATTTGAAAAGAAAAATAAACAACATATGCTTTGTCTAAAAACATAATGAAAATGGAATCATGGGATGAATATATCATATAACTATTCTTTTATGCATGCTATTAAGATAGAAAAAAACAAGTGAAAACAAAGGAAAAGGATTATGCCCACCATTTATGGAATTCATGATTCTAAAATATTCCCTGTGATTCTTACCCTTAACTGTACACATCCTTATCTTCCTAGGGGAAGAACTTTTGAACATGGTGGGATCTCAACCCCATAATTGTTTTGTCATATAACAAAGGGATTTTTTTCAGATATTTGAGTAAATATAAAAGGAAATTATTTTGAGGAGAATAGGTTTAATCAGGTAAGTCCACAAAGGAGGTTGTTTTATTTCATTTTCTTTATTTCCCCCCTGGTATTTGAGTTGCTGAACCCAGTGTTACACACACACTAGGTAAGTGTTGTACCACGGAACTGTACCCATAGCCATTTTTATATATTTTATTTTGAGATAAGGTCTGTCTAAGTTACTCAGGCTGCCTCTTATCTTGAACTTGCTATCTTCCTGCCTCATACAAGTGACTAGGATTACAGATGTCCACCATGGTGCCCAACACACAAGCCCTACAGGATTGCAAGCTGACAGTTATGACTCCACAGCATGTAACAACCACCACCAACATGGCACCCAACTAAGAAGTTGTGTTTTTGTTTCTTTCCCCCACAGTTCTGGAGATTGGACCCAGGACCTCACATATGCTAAGCAAGAGCTCTACCACTGAGTTACACTCCTACCCTCTCTGTTTCTTTTCTCAGGAAGAGATTCATAGAGTGATAGTGCCCAGGAGAGGCAACATGGCAAGAAATCAGATGGTTTCTTTGCGGTGAGAGTGCAAGTGAACATGAAAGGGGGAACTCTAAACACAAAGAACTGAAGTCAAAATGACCAAGAGGTCTTGAAGGTATTAGGTAAGCTTTTGAAGAGTTTTAGAAATTATTTTAGAGGCAATTATTCTGATCCCATTAAAAACCAAACCATGGGCTAGCAGCTTCAGAGGAAGTAAAATCCTGTGAGATACAATTCCACATCTTCAAAGTATTGTTAGTTTAATATAGAGGCAATAGGTGATGTACAGATGAAAATAGAGGAAAATATGGCTATGAAATAAAGTCACTGTGGTTTGTGCCATAAATAAGGGAGATCTAGAGGAGGAGAAGAAACTCTGTAATCCAAATGGTATTAGTTATAGAACTGATACAAAGCAGAAGATCTGGGGGTAGCTGAGTTAGTGGAGTACTCACTCTCCATGCTCTGAGGCCCTAAGTTTGAGCCCCCGCACCACAAAAATGGGAGAAGGACTTGACAGCCCACTCCTGAAACAATCAACTATGAAAAACCTTATAGATAGCAGAGAAGCACTGACATAGTGGGGGGCCTGACACAGTATTGGGGAGTGTTTTACCTGTTGTGTTATGACCCAGATCCGGACCCTCACCACAAAGGAGCAAAAAGCCAATTAAACGGAGAGGAGTCTTTATTAAGCCAGCAGCCACAGAAGACACCTGTCTCTTCAAAATCTGTGGCCCCATGGAACAGTTGCTAGGAGTTTATAAAGGCAAAAAACACATCCTGTTTGGCAAGCTTATGGTCTAGCAGCTTTCCAAATTCCTGGTATGATTTGTATAAGCACTTGGCATAGAAGCAAAAATAAGCAGTTCTATATCAGATAATCAATCAGACGGTTCTATCATAGGTTGTGCAAGCAGGGTGATACAGAAGCAGAACAGGCAGTTAAAAATTAATAGACAGTCAGGCAGACAATGAATCAGGCAGTTAAAATTTTCCATTGTGTTTCTCAAGATGGATGGCAATTATCTAAGATGCAGACAGTCCTCTCAACTCAGCAACCTATTTCCAGTTGTACATAGAGTCTCTATGAGTAGGATCTGACTTGATGAGCCTACAAAAAACATAAAGCAGATAAGGAAAATGAGGGTACACACCAGGTACAGTGGCACATGCCCCTTGTACCAGAGACATAGGAGGCTGAGGCAGGAGGATTGCAACTTCAAAGCCAGAGGCAGCCTGAAAAGCGTAGCAAGACCTTGTCACGAAATAAAAATAAAAAATAAATAAGGGCGAGAGTTACAGCTCAGAGGTAGAGCATTTGCAAAGTATGTGTCAGGCCCTTGGTTCAACCTCCTCAGTACAGAAAAACAAAAACAAACACAAAAATAGGGCACAACATATCCAGTGAAAACATGAGCAAAATTCTTGCTCTTAATGTTCCCATTTCTAAAAAGGACGAGTTTGTTATTCTTTAGTGCTGTTGAGTTTGGTTTGACTCATTGCAACTCTCATAGGATATTCAATGGCTGATTGTTTCAGAATTGTTTCAGGACTGGATTTTTCCATGCTCTTCTCTGTAAAGTATGAGAAGCCCTATGAAATAACTTGCAAAGTGTAGATCAGCAGACCCCTTGGAAAAGTCTGGAAGAAGATTTCCTTAAAAAGATACAATTTTGGTAGGTTTTAAAGTATGAGATTGAGTTTGTCAAACAGTTGAATATTTCAAGTATGTTGTTGTTAGGTGCCGTTGAGTCATGCCCAACTCATAGTGACCCTTATAGGGTTTTCAATGGCTGATTGTTTCGGGATTGCCTCAGGAGTGGGTTGCTACGTCCTTCTCCCGTTTTTGTGGTGCTGGGAATCAAACTTGGGACCTCAGAGATTGCAGAGCAGCACTCTACCAACTGAGCTAAATCCCAGCCATTTCAAGTATAGAACAGTAAATAAACTTTTTGCCTCCATAATGCAGAGAATTTCACACTGGATGTTAGTGACATGATGGAATAATCAATGAGAAGTTGGTCTGTATTAGAGATTGAAAATGTATGAGAGGACAGTCATGAAAGACAACCCAGTGGCAAAGGCAAATGAGAATGGAGAATAGAATCTCCAGTTCTGTTCTGGGCACTGTGGCACACGCCTGTAATCCCAGTGACTCAGGAAGGAGAGGCAGGAGGATCACAAGTTGGAGACCAAACGAAGTCTGAATAATTTAGAGAGACCCTGTCTCAAAAAAGTAAAAAAAAAAAAAAAAAAAAAGGCTGAGGGATGCAGCTCCTCAGTGGTCCAGCACTTGCAAAGCATGTAAACTTGAATCCCTGGGTTCAATCCCAAGTACCCCTCCCCCCAAAAAAAGAAAGAAAGAAAAACTCAAGTTCCATTTTAGTTGCTTTCAAATGATCTAATAACAAACTAATAAGCAAGATGTACAAAATCAAATCACTGCTCAAGGATGTCAGGTAATAAGGCATTGTTTTTTTATTGTCCTTTTTTGTTACTCAAGAAGACTACTAATAGAAATCACCAATGAAATTTGTATAAAGGGTGGAATTTGCCAAGGCTAAGAAATCCACAGTGCCACTGAGCTGGAGGATTGTCCATTTACATTAAAAGTAAAGAGTCTATCTAATTACCACATAGAATTTTTCTCATTGCACTGCAGTTAAGTTTATTTCAGTTTCATTTTTTAGTGCACTATTGGGACACATATAGTAGGCTGGCCAAATTTTCTTATTGGCCATGATGCCAGTTTAAAGCCTAGAGATATATTTAAAGTGCTAATATCTGAATGATGTTGTTTGAACAGTTAAAGACATAGTAGCATGGACAATTTAACTTCTACTAAGACAGATCACATAGTGTGTTTATTAATTAGAAACAGAACAGGGGTTTAAATTGATGAAATAGATATGATGCAACTGTAATTGCCAAATAAGGGATTGCATGGTCAAAATTAAGAATCTGAACATGAGAGAAGATCAGTCAAAAATGAAAGTCAGGTATGAATGTGAAATGATAGTCTTTAATGAATATTTAGATAATAAAGAGAATAAAATTTATAATGATTGAATAGTGACAGACTAGTAGGAAAATTTTTTGAAAAATATTGGACTTATTAAATTTCAGATATTGAAGAAATCCCTGCAATATTATAACAGAAGTACCATAACTTTGTTAAAACCTTGAGTCTACAACTTTTCTTTGTGGACTTGAGTAAACTATTTAACTTCTCTGTGCTCATGTTTATTTATCCAAAGTTAGAGGAAAATAATAGCACTAAGCACAAATTTTAGAAAAGATTAAATGTAGATTAGCTGCCACTGTCTGGTACATAAATTAGTTCCCAATAGATTATAGTGAGGATGTCTTTTTGTAAATTACGTAACATGCATTGTTTCTCCCTTGCTATATTGTTAAATTTAGTAGATTGCTGAAATTGGTTCTGACTGATTTTCTTCTTAGCATTTGTCTACAAAAGCATTTCAAGTCTAAAATTCATCAGTGGAGGGAACTTCCAGGTGTTTCTTGTGCTGCATTTTCTTTTTTCACCTAACATTTTGAAATATTTAAGATTAGTTGTTAAGTTTTTGTTCTCAGGCTCCTCAATAGATTTATACCTTGAATTAATTTAACTTTCATTACTTTCCTAGGATTATTATAGAGGATTGTCATGCATGTAATTTGATTAAAACCCTCACGTACTTTCTGGTACATACTTGTTCTTAGGTGCTGTAGAGTCCGTATCCAACTCATAGCGACCCTCATAGGGTTTTCAATGGCTGAGTGCTTCGGGATTGCCTTGGGAGTGGATTGCCAGGCACTTCTCCCATTTTTGCGGTGCTGGGAATTGAACTCCAGACCTCAGAGACTGAAGCGCAGCGCTCTACCAACTGAGCTAAATCCCAGTCGGTACATAGTAGGCACTCATTAAAAGTACAATAACTTCCTTATAAAAATTAAATGCAAGCCGGGCGTGGTCATGCATGCGTATAATCCCAGCGGCTTCAGAGGTGGAGGCAGGAGGATCCTCAAGTTTGAGACCAGAGGAAGTCTGCGTAATTTAGGGAGACCCTGTCTCAAAACAAACAAACAAACAAACAAAGGGCTAAGGGTGCAGCGCAGTGGTCCAGCACTTGCAGAGCATGCAAGCGCGAGGCCCTGGGTTCAACCCCCAGTACAAAATATTAATTAATTAATTAATTTAATTAAATGCAATAAAGAAATACAACATTTTAAAAAACATTTATAGAATCTCAAGACAGGGAAAAACACCCTTTGGAATTCACAAATTTATGAACATAGATGATACTATTAGTGGCAGCATAAGAAATTAGAAAAGAAAATAAATCACAAAGCTTGTAAAGTCTTGATATTTAAGAAGTTCAAATAATAAAGCAAATTATTTCACATTGAAAGGGAAAAGTGGGAGGCAGGAGTAAGATGGCAGCTGAGTAAGATCCTCCAATGATCATCTCCCCTTAGACATACCATTTTAAAACAGCTCTTCATGCAGAATCACAAGAGCTAGGTAATCCAGCTGAGAGACCAAGGCTCCTAATTTTAATAATCAGAAAAAGGCACATTTGAGAAGTCAGACCACTACAGCTTGGTTTTGCTTACATGATGTAACATAATATACCATATAATGATAGTAAATGCCACAGTCTTCATATATCACAAATAACTAAAAATAAATATTTGGTTCACTTTCTCCAAACATTGTTCTCAAGTAGTCTCAATCAACAATGCCAAATTCTATTCTTTTACTTATGCTTCATTTTAAAATAAGCAACCTTAAGATCACTGTACTGGAAATCTTTAAAAAAAATAATTACTTCATTAAGAATATTCAGGTATTCATGAAGTATTGAAATATACATAATGACTTGAGTATGCCACTAAAATGATCATCTGTCCCCAATTAATACTGATATATTGTAGTTAGAAGGGCTTTTAATGATCACATTACTGGGAAATTATTGCTGCTCATATAATTTGTCCTTATAATCATGTATTTATCAAAGATACAAACGACAAGTCTCCCAAGAGGCTTATTAAAATTCTTATTCTCTTGATTTTTTAATTAGTAAAGAAGATATTTTTTCCATTTTTTTCTGAAAGACCAACTGGGTTTTCATCAACACAAGTATCATTTAAAATTATGAATTGTTATATACATAAATCTCCATATTTAGAGGGCAGAAAATAATATGCACTTTATAGCACTCTTTGTGCTCTATGAAATCATAATCAAATCAACTAAAATTTATTTATGAAGCATCTATTCATGGAAGGCAACTTATTAACCATTGAATTTAAATGACAGAAAAATGATGAAGTAAAGATACATAGTAGTGGAAAAAAGTTATATGTATCCTTTTCATTTGCTTCAGATTTATTTTAATTTTTTATAAATTTCAATCATTTTCAATTATTAATTTTAGATTCCATATTTGTAATTCTATGAATTATATTTTATCCCCTTCCCAATATCACCAAAACAAGCAATTCATTAAAATATCTAGGAAGACAAGACCTTTCTCTACTGTTTCAATACTCTCTCCTCCTTATTGCCTCCTTACTTTCTACATTTTTCACTGTTGAAGTCACTATGCCCAGCTCACACCAAAGAAGTGAGGAGTTAGACCTTCCTACCTTGCAGATGGAGTATTTGCACAAATTATTTGGAATATTCCTACATGAGATATTTTTCTCCTTCTAATTTATTAAGTTATTGACTAACTTATTAATAAATTGACTCATGGATATTTATTTTATACTTTGTGTTATAATACCATTTTCAAATTGCTCAAATTATTTCAGCTTTAGCTGCATATGAGGTGCTGATACAGTTAGCTCCTTCCCTAACTCTTTTGATCTGCCTCCCTATCAGGGTGGATCAGGTGTTGAGGGTACTTTCTTACTTTCTCACACAAAGATATGAGGCAGGCTCATCTTGTATATTTCCTGTCCTAGTCCCCAGTCATTTCTCTAGGAAGCTTTGGTTTCACTTACTGGAGAATAATATTAAAAAACAAGATCTGGGTGCTGGATTTAGATGGATATGCTTATTTCACTGCTACTGGGGTATTAGGTTTTTTATTTTCCTTTTCTACAAAAAATGTCTATTTATGCTCAGTTATACTGATACATTTTTATCCCCAATGTGTCTTTCAGCTTATCTTGTTTTGGGGGCTTCTGTATTGCTGTGATGTCACTGGTATTTCAGATACCAGCAGGGTCATCATGGTGGACAGGTTTCAACTGAGCTTCCAGAGTAAGACTAGGGAGAAGGACCTGGCATTTCATCATGAAACAGCCATTAAAAATCCTATGAATATCAGAGAAGTACTGTCAAATATAGTACTGAAAATAAGAGTCTACAGCTAGAAAGCATTCAAGGGACTGCTGGGGAAGAATTGCTTGCTGAAAGTAGAGTCACTTGTAATGACAGGAATGGAGTAAAGCCTCCTAGCACCTCCATTTGCTTATGTGGCAAAATGTGAAGAAACATGGTGGCTGCAACAATGAGCTCACATGTAATAAGATCATGTGCATGGTACAGTGTTAGGTAGTGTTTTGTTCTATTGTATGTAGGGTCATCCTGAGTTGGATCTGACTAGGTGGTATCTAACATATATATATTCATACTAAGTCATACAAGTTTTTGTATGTCATATATATGTATATATATAATATATAATATATATTATATACCATTATATATATTATATAACATTATATATAATAATATATAAATGTGTATATAATGTATATACATATATAATATAATACATATAACACATATATATAGCATATGTTTTATATATATATACACACATATATATAATTTCTATATGTAACCATCAGTGTCTATATTAAGCTTAACTGTTGTTGTTGTTGTTAGGTGCCGTCAAGTTGGTATCCAACTCATAGTGACCCTCATAGGGTTTTCAATGGCTGACTATTTTGGGATTGCCTTGGGAGTGGATTGCCTGGCCCTTCTCCCATTTTTGCGGTGCTGGGAATTGAACTTGGGACATCAGACAGTGCAGCACAGCGCTCTACCAACTGAGCTAAATCCCAGCCCGCTTAAGCTTAACTGTAGTCTATACTGATGTCTGTGATGTATTACCACATCAGTCATTCTAGCTTTCTACCCTTACTTATCTGTAAACTCCCACTCAAACTGAGCAAACTGAGTATATGCCATCCTTTTAATCCATTGTTCCATTTTTAGCTCAGTTGGTCGAGTGCTGCTCTTCACATTCCTAGGGACCACAAAAATGGGAAAAGGACTTGGCATCCCACTCCCCAAACAATCCTGAAACAATCTTTCATTGAAAACCCTATGAATAACAGACAAGCACTGACATATTGCCGGGCATTGCTCAGTGTTGGGGAGTGTTTTGTTCTATTGCACATGGGGTCACTATGAGTCTGACCCAACTCAAGGGCACCTAACAAAAACAACATATAGAAATATTAATAGTTTTAAATTATATTGCTAATTTGTACACTCTATTTAATGAAAATGGCATGGCCAGGCGCTATAGCAAATGCCTATCATCCCAACAATTTGGGAGGCAGAGGCAGGAAGTTGAAGTTGAAGACCAGAGACAGTCTGCATAATTTAGTGAGACTTTGTCTCAAAAAGTGAAAAAATGGACTGGGGCAGCTCAGTGGTACAGCACTTGCAAAGTATGCAAGCACGAGGCCCTGGGTTCAAACCCCGTTACTGCCAACAAAAAACAAAAAACAACAAAAAAATAGAAAATGACATTTGATATTACCATAAAAAGATAAGTAAATGGTAGAGAAGTCTTTGATGGGGGGGAAGCATACAAGAGGGTAAGGGGCAACCTATATGAATAATGTAAAACAAAATGCATATATGGAAATGTCACAATGAAAAGCATGTCAGAATGAATCACATTCAGGTGTACATTAAAAATTTCTAATTAAAGAAAAAGAAAATGACATTTGACTTCTGTACCCATGGACCTAGTCTTATCATGAGAAAGATGGGAGACAAACTAATTGAAGAACCTTCTGTGAAATAACTAAATACTGATGAGAATATTCAAGGTTATAAAAGGAAGTAAATTAAGAATATATCATAGCCAACACAAGTCTATAGAGGTATAACAATTAAATACTCTCAAGAAGATCCTGCATAGAAAAGAGACATTAGGTAAAATCAAAGAAAATCTATACTGTGAACTTTAGTTAATTATGTACCAACATTTTTTCACTGACTGTAACAAATGCATTAGACTGATATAAGATGTTGATAATGGGGAAACTTGAAACTCTGTACTATTCTCCTTAACTTTCTGTAAATCTAAAACTGTTTTTAAGTAGGTCTCCAACCATGGTGGCATATACCTTTAATTCCAGCACTCAAGAGGCAGAGGTAAGGTCATGAATTCAAGGCCAGTATGGGCTACAAAGCAATTTTAAGGCCAACTTGGGCTACAGAGGAAGCCTAAGTGGTACAACACTTGCAAAGTATGCAAGTATAATTTCTCTAAGTAAATAAAGTGCAATATAATAAAAATCAATAAAACAAACCAATTTTGAATATTGTTCAGAGTATACTGCTTATGTTCATAGGCATCCTCAAATTATGGCACATAATACCAAAAAAAGGAGTTATAACTCTTTACATAATGCCATATAAGTGATACAGTTTCAGAAAAGGCATACTTTTAAAAATTATTTTCAGTAACAAATTTGCTGGCAGCTGAAATTTGTTTCTGTAGTAGGTTTCCTATATGTCATCAAAAAATCGAATTAATACTAGAACTGAAGAACTGAGAAAATGAAATTTAAAATACATAAGAGTCACCATTTCTACATGGTAGAAAACATTCATGCTAAATTCTAGGTGTACTTTCAACATGAAGGAGAGCATGATAGTCTCAGCTAAAATTTTAATAGCTAAGAGTAGAGCTAATAGTATAAGAATAATAATATGTATGTGCTAGTTGTCTATGACACATAACAAAAAAATTCATGAACTTTAAAATTTGAAATAACTAAGTAGCCCAGTATCTGTAGGTCAGGATTTGGGGATGGACTTAGCTGAGTCCTCTGCTCAGAAACCCAGATGAGGCAATTAAGTCAGTGGCAGGGCCTTATTTATTTCTAAACTTAGGCTCCTCTCTCTACACCATGTGATTGTTGGAAACTTGAATTTTCTTACAATTTTAGGACTGAAACATCTTCTCCCATGACGGATGAATCATGTTACACTTTATCTCCTAGAGTACCCTGAATTTTTTGCCACATGACTTTTTCAAAGACTCTCTAGAAAGCAGTAGTTTACCTCCTCAAAGATAGCCGAAGAACTGCTATATTCACAAATGTCCCAGTCACACTTTAAACACTTTCGTGTAACTAAGTTAGGCCCACGTTGGATAATCTACTGTTTAGATGAACTAAAAAATAAATTGGTTTATGACCATAATTACCTTTGAAAAATCTCTTCACTGATGTCATGGAATATAAAACATAGTACAAGCATGAACATGACATTTTGTCATAATCTTAAATTGTGTGTGGTGGTGTTATGTAAGATAAAATTGTGTGCGGTGGTGTTATATAAAATAGGTACATGAGGGATTCGGGATCTTGTAGCCATTTTAAAACTCTTCCTGGGAAACAAGTATTTATATATTAGTGTGCCAGTCATGTAGCATGTGTACATTGTATGGTATTCCATTTTAATATGCAATATTATGCTTTAAATATTAAAATCCAAGACTTCAATAGATACAATTATTTGTCTATGGATTCAGGGATAGGAAGTAATATAGTGTGGATCTTAACTCAGTTCTCTGAGCCGAGACACAAACCATTATCCTCTGCAATATTAATCACCAATTTAATGTTCATCATTTATTACTGTGACAAGAGATTGCTGTGTTATATGCATTTTAAAATTATGTATTTTCTATTAATATTTAACTTTATGTTTTACATGAAAAATTGAGTGTGTTAAGTCAGTTACATGTAAAAATATTCTGAGAGAATTATCAAGGTTAAAAATTTTGCAATAGAAAATGTATTTTTAATGTTTTATTAAAAATAATTTCAGATTTACTGAAAAACTACAAGAATAAGGCTATTCTGTTAAGGCAAGTAAAGTAGATTTCTAAATATTAATGTTACTAGCATGCAATTCCTAGAAAGCCAGGAAATTCTTTTTGATAACCAAATAAGAAGGAAGTTAACAATACTTAACAATATTTTAATTTAACCTATAGATTTTATTTATATTTTAGGATTGTCCCAATAGTTTCTATTGTATCTAATGGAAATCCAGATCCACTGTCATGTTCCATTGTCAAGTCTCTTTAATCTCTTTTAACCTAGAGCCGTTTCTCAGTATGTCACTTCCTTTTATGATATTAACAATTTGGGTGAATTACTTCATAAAATGTCCTTCAATTTTAGTTAGAATGGTGATTTCTTATGAATAGCTTCAAATGTGGCAATTATGGATCAAATATCCCAAAAATGATGTTGCATTTGTCTCTGTGCACCCTAATCAAAAGAGTCACTATGCCTATTTGCCTGACTATGTACCTCTTAATTCTCAGCACTCAATTAAGGTGTTACTTTCCAGGCTTCTGTATTCTAAAACGATTATTTAAATAATTTCAATCAATAATTATCTTGTGGTGATATGCTTTAAAATTATTTCAAAAAGCTATTTTTTCTCAAATTTTCAAATGCTAATTTTAATATTCGTTATGATCCTTGACTAAGACAATTGCTATTTTTATGGTTTTGAAATAGTGATTTTTATAGCCATTTCTTCTACATATAGTAGCTGTTTCTCTACTGTAAGAAAGAGCTTTATTACTTATGTTAGTGTTTGTTAATTTATATAAATATTTGTCCATAAATTATTTTATTTTATTTTATTTACTTACATTATTTATGTGATACTAAAATTGTCCTGCATATCCCAGTGGGGCCTCCATTTTGTTGGCTTCTGTATCCTTTTGCAGACCTACATCATGTTTGAGCACTTTCTAACTTGATGGCACAAAAATGTGTTCAAGGCCTGCCTAGAATCACTTGGTCAAGCCATCTACCATTTCATAAACAATCTCTTGTTTCTTTTAATAGAGAATATTGCATAAAAATACAAAATTTAAGTAGTCATTGTCCTCAATGCAAATCCAAGTCACTGCTTCTAGATAAATTCAGAGGACAGAGATAGGAAATATTGATAAAGATCTCTGCTAGTTAAATGTTGGTATCTGTCTTTCTATCTACCACCTGTCAATTTCATTTCAACACCCTGTATCTGTGTTTGTAACTCCTTCTGTCAGGGAAAAATCTGAATCTCATCTACAATATATTAGTCAGTCTTATAATACACAGAAAATACTTTCAAGATTGCTCACACCTAAAATTTAGAGAAATAAATTAGCTAACTAAGGTAATGTGTTTGTATTTAGTCTAAGAACATAAAGTCTAAAAACTTTTACATTTTTTCCTTTTCTCTTTTTTAATATAATCATGCTAATCGTTTGAAATGCACTTAGGTTCGTGTTTATTTATGTATATATAGAGAGTTTTGAAGCCTGCAGCCATAGCAATGTGGCATCTTATCCCGTCAGATCTTGGAAGCTAAGCAGCTTTGGGCCTAGTAAGTACTTGGATGGGAGACCACCTGGAAACACCAGATACTATAGGCTTGGGAGAAGGACCCAGCAACCCACTCCCAAAAATCAATTCACCATTGAAAACCCTGTGAATAGCACAGAAGCACTGACAATAGTGTTTCACCTGTTGTATATAGGGTCTCTAAGAGTCAGACTCCAACTCGATGGCACCTAACAACAACAACAACAAAAATGGAGTATGATTTCTATCTTAATTTTGACTTATGTGTTTTTAAGTATGTGAAAAGTAATACAATTTTAAAAATCAGATTGTTAAATGATGTAGACAGAAGCATCATTACCATTCCTTATCATTTCTATTCTTTCCAAGGACCCCTGTATAAACACATCCAATGTAAGCAACTAATGTTATGAGTTTCTGGGTTTTTTTTCTGTGTTTTCTTCATCCTTTTATGTACATATGGATTATGTTTTGCTTTGTTTTTGACAAATTGTTGTTTGTTGCTATAGATACTCCATTCTATTAATCAGTTCACATAGAATTTTAATTCCATTTTATATCTTCATAATGATTTTCTGGATATAATAGTTTATGTACCATTGTTATATATACATTATTATTCAGACAGTTTCAAATATCATGTAATTCCAAATGATGCTGTAATGGGTAACTTTGTGAATGTGTGTTTTCTATAGCATAGGTGCATCATCAGCATAATCTCCTAGAAAAGGAATGTTTTGAGATTTGAAATATGCACCTTTTTAGATAGTTAAATTCTCCTCCATGAATATTATACCAGTGTATTCACAAGAAATGTGCTAGAGTGCTGTTTCCACAGATGAGCTACTTTGATCAATTCATAGAATTTTTTATTTTTATTTTTACTTATTTATACATTTATTTTACACTGCTGCAGATTGACCTAGACTTTCACATAAATTAAGCAAGTGCTCTACCATTGAGCTACACCGGACACCTCATAGGATTTTGGCACTGACAAAGAATATGAAGGTGAATTTTTTTCAATATTTTGTTTTGTTTCATTTTATTCACACATATGAGAAAATAATATACTGTTTGAAGTTGGTTAACTCTTGCTTAATCTTCAATTTCACATAGTATCCTAACATTTTGTCTTGAAGGAGAATAAGGGATGGCACAACTGAGCTTAGATTGTTTTTGTTAGGTGCTGTCAAATTGGGTCTGATTCATAGTGATACTATGTAGGGTTTTCAATGGCTGATTGTTTCAGGATTGCTTTGAGAGTGAGCTGCCACATCCTTCTTCCACGTTTTGTGGTGCTGGAGATCAAACCCAGGGTCTCAGAGACGGCAAAGCAACATTCTACCAACTGAGCTAAACCCCAGACTGTGCTCAGATTTAAATAATCTAATTCCATTTCTTTAGAATTGGTGTAAACAGGGGTAAATTCTATTTCGTGAACCTTCATACATTTACGATGAGTAAAGGACAATTTTCTTATGCTCCATTTTTTGAAACAGGCAACATAACATCTATTCCTAGTTTAAAAATATAGCTTAACTCATTATGTGCCATAATTTAAATAAAAGTTTTATTTACTTATTTTTAATGGGTCAAGTTCTACTTTATAATACTCATGATCTGTGTCTACTATTAGCTACAGAGATGGCCTTTGTTTATCTTTATATTTTCAGTGTTAGGCACATAGTAGGCACTGAACAATTCATTCTAGAGTTGGAGATGTAACTTGATGGTAGAATGCATGTGAAACCTTAAATTTGATCTCCAAAATACTTTATTTAAAACAGAGTTTTACTTAGATTTCCTAGAAGTATTTTCATTTAGAAACAGCTTATATTATTAAAAATAAGGTTCACAATGTATAAGAATAATGAAAAATATCATTTCCTTTTTTGGGGTGGGAAAGTAGATTTTATTTTTCAAAGATTGCATGTACACTATATATCCTGTAATTTTCTTAATTCCAATAACACCTTATCAAAATCCAGTATTCCATTTTTTCACATAGATTTATAGTCTCAAACAGAAATGGTACACAATCTCTGAAGATAATTAGTGTGTCGTGTTCTACCAAAAAAAAATACATACATGTCTGTTTTTCTTGCCTGAATGCTTCTGCAAACACATTACAACCTGTCTGGCACTATACATTACTATTAGTAAATGAAATATTGATGTTGCCCGGGTATACTCATTACTATAGCTGACATTACAGATTTATTCCATGATATGCATA
This sequence comes from Pedetes capensis, assembly GCA_007922755.1. NCBI lineage: Eukaryota > Metazoa > Chordata > Mammalia > Rodentia > Pedetidae > Pedetes > Pedetes capensis. Next base: position 83,966 of record VMDO01008399.1, read on the forward strand.
TAAGTCAGTTTGGTAAACACACAATCTTGATTTATTTACCTATTTGAAATCACAAAAGTGTTCAAAAGAATTCCTTCTTTTCTGACTAATGCCAAACCTAAAGCTGTACATTCCCCCTGAAAATGCAACCTGTATGTCACTTTTAATTTTCTATTTCCTTTTATTCCACATTTTGAACTTTATATGCTAAAACACACAGCTGTAGTCCAATTTGCATATTTAATTTTGAACACACTAAAAATTTCTGGCAATAGCCACTAAGTTAACTAAAAAAGATTCCTGTAATTCTTTTTTTTTTTTTTGCTGTTAACACTG